>BPTQ01000003.1:189524964-189539431 GCA_019973895.1 Chrysanthemum seticuspe
TGAGTACAGATCCTTCCATAAGTAGACGAATGTGATCCCACATTTTTTGTGCAGTCTTTTGAGCATCAACACTACGAAGAATTGGGTTTGGTAATCCTAAGAGGATGTATTCCATTGCAAGTTCATCAGCTTCATAGTGTAGAAGTTCTGTAGGATTTAAGTCTGCAACAGTAGCAATGTTGGTTTGTTCATCTCTTGGTGGAACAGCAGTTGGATCTCCGGGTATAGTGACAATAGGCATCTCAAATGGACCTTCTAAGATAACCTTCTTTAAGAACTTTCCGTGTGGCTTCTTCAGATCACAAAACCTAAAGAACCTTATCACCCATTGATCGTAGTTTCCTGGAGTGAGCATTGGAGGTCTATCAAGTGATCCAGCTTCATGAATTGATTGTTGGCTGCTTAAAGCTTCACACATCTTAGCAAACCAAGTGGGTTCCTTCATAGTTGTCCGTGATGGATGTTGATTGAAATCAGTTGTGTAGGGTTGAACTTGAATGCTTGGTTGTGGTTGAACCATTTGTGGTTGTGGAATTGCACCAAGTTGTGGAGTATGTTGCTGATTAAATTGTTGTTGATAAATTGCTTGTTGTTGATTCCATTGTTGATGTTGTGGAGTTAATTGTTGTTGTTGTTGATTATAAGTGTGAGGGAAATAGTTAGAGTATGGTGGTTGAGACATGATGATAAACTTGTGAAGTAAGAATGGATCTTTGTAGTCGAATGAATCTTTGTTGATGAAGTATCCTTAGGCGTAGAAATGACAAGAACCAAGTAGCACTTATGCGTAAAAACACCAAAAGTTACGCGTAACAAGAATAGTTATGCGTAGGATTTAGCTTACGCGTAAGCAGGAAAAAAGACTAAAGTTACGCGTAAACAGTAAGTTAGGCGTAGAAAGTTAGGCGTAGGATTACCTTATGCGTAGGACTAAGTCTACGCGTAAGATGAATCTTAAGCGTAAGATTTTCTACGCGTAAGCTTTATGCTTAAGCGTAAGATTAGGGTTTTATCCCAAGTGATCTTTTACACTTCACAGTGCAAGAGATATCCAAAGTCGACGTATTTTCAGACTTATCCAAGTAAGAAAACACGGAATAAACCAGAAAATTGAAGATCAAACCAAGGAAAGTCTTACGCGTAAATTTAGGGTTTTGATACGCGTAAGATTACTCATAACTTTGATTCTATCCAAATTCGTTTCTAAACCAGTTTTTGTGTGATGAGATAGCTTCAATATCACCAAAATAACACAAAAGTGTGAAACTTGATGATCCAAAGCTTCTAAAACAGTTATGCGTAGGATAACACCCTCGTATAAAAACTAGCTTAAAAACAAGGAAAAACACGTAAAGTTCCAAACTTTTTGCCAAAAACCAATAGTTTAACACCTAATAACGTTGAAAGTACAAGAATCTTGAATTCAAAAATGTAAAAAATTAGTTTTTAAGCGTACCAAAGATTGTGTTATCTTTACGCGTAAGACCCAAAACCAAATACTTCAAAAACAAACGAATACACCCAACTATTTGGCGATTGATACCACTGTAAGGTCACTAGTTTTACAACACAAGCTTATATAGAAAGAGATAAGGCGATTGAACAAGTATCAAACACACACACAAACAATATAAGACACGGTTATGCGTAGGTGAGTGAATGAATAGAAAACTTGAACAACCAACCCTCAAATGAGGGTTTACAATAGTTTATATAGGCAAGGAGCTAGGGCAACACTCCCTCTCCTTCCCTATTCCTTATTGGGCTTGGGCCTCAGCTTATGGGCCTTCTACATAAGCTGGACCTTAAACAAACATAAAGGCCAGAATAAAGCTACCTATTACATATGAAATATAAATACTTGAAATACTGTTTAGGAGTGATTCCAACACATTTCAAGGACATAAGCACTCACGGATTTACCGTCCCCCTGTTTGCAGCTGTGTAGAGAATCAATAAGATCATACAATTCTACAGTTGTCGGTGATTGGCTCCCAAACGGTCAGGTTTTATCACACAAGCTAACCACTTGTGAATGGTCAACCGTAATAAAAGCCAGACAGCTTGAGAATGCAATGCAATTAAGATCAGAGGAGTTTAGTGTATCCCCGGGTCGTTAAGTCCCAACGAGGTGTGAACACTGTAGTACAACGAATCTGTGATCAGGTGATATTGAATGGGAAAAGGTTTGTGAATTTGGAATAATTATACCTAAAGAGAAAGTTTGTAAATTACAAGGGCTTAAATGCAAATTAAAGAAAATTAAAAAGCTAAATTATATTAAATAAACGCTATCACTATTTTTAAAATCGATTAACGTTTAAATTCTAATATGTACGTTTAAATAAAATTACGTAAACGTACAAAATAAAACGTGAAAATAAAGAAAGAAAATACCTACGGATATGAAAAATACATTTTTACAATCCTAATTATACTAGAAAATTATTGGAAAAAGAAAATTATTTTTAAAACTATTTATCTAATTATTATTAATTAAAAACTATTTTTAACTATTTAATAATAACCTAAAATATAAGAAAATATGAAATAAAGCTAGAAAAGTGAAATTATGACTTAGAAAAATCTAAAATATGATAAAACTTAATTTAAAACTTAAAATATATTTTTTTGACTTTTATATTTTTTATTATGAATTAAATACTGTTTAAAACTAATTAAAATGCTAGAAAATACTATTTAAACTAAGAAAATTATGGAAAAATATTTTTTTGGCTTTTTATATTTATCTTAATCTAGGAAAATTGAAAACATATTTTTTTAAACTTTTTCTGATTTATTTGCAATAAAGGCTAATTAAAAAGTCTTAAAAATTGATTTAAAATAAGAAAAATAGCAAACAGTGACAGAAAATTATGAAAAATTCAGGAAAATTCTAAAATATTATTATAAGTCTAGGAAAAATGAGGATAGCTACTTGTGAACACTGAATAAGCAAGATGCTTTGAAACTACCTTGATTAAGCTAAAATGGATAAAGCTACAAGCTACTGGATTCAACCAAATGATCAAATAAGCTAAATTATACTATTTTAAGACTAAATAAACTAATTAACACTAATATAGATCACTAAAGATGCATTAACTAAGAATGAGCTTATGAAAGTGCAAAAACCTAATCAATCTACTTGGGGTCTACTTTAAGCTAATGGAACAGCTTATTGAATGAGCTGAACTGAAAACTAGAATTGGAGAACTCAAGACCACCAACCAAAAAGCCAATAAACCAAACTTGATCCCTAGAGAAGCTGATATGAGGCTTATGCAAGGGCTGCAAGTTGCCTGTGCTTACTTCAGTTAATGCTGAATGTGCACAGGGCAAATATGGCCTAAAGGACAAGCTGATTAAATGCTTTTAGAAGCTTGATAAAATTCAACAAAAATGAGATTACTAAACTAGACCAACTGAACTTGTAAAATCCAAAATATCACTTGAATTGATCCAATAATGAATCAATGAAAATTCCTCCAACCTTGGTGAAAAACTGCTTTTTCATCTTTTGACTTTTTGAGAATGATATGAAACTTTGACCAATGTGAGATTTGAATCAAAATGGCTGACTGATTATGATGTCTTGTGATAAAATAACACTGATGCAAGCTAAGTTATAAGGTTCTACACCTATATGCTAAGTTTTACCAACTGATTCCAACTAAAACTGAAATTGAAGCAGATAACATGCAATTTTGACTATCACTGATCTAAGGTGAAATTAAATGGCTTCTAAGACCTGAATGCACTTAAGTATGACTATATATGCAACTATAAACCACAATACTATCCTATATTTTAGCTACACCAACTGAACCAAACACCACTAATGAAGCTGATATACTGATTTTTCAAACCACAATGTAAATCCAAGCTTAACTAATCCTCAAACCAGATTTAGTTAACCAAATTATACCTAGATAAAACTAATTGAACTATGATTTACCACTAAATTCTAACAGACTTATTTAATGCAAATTAGAAAAATATGCAGATGTTGAAATAAGCTAAGACTAGTATAAACAATGATCAAACAAGCTATAATATGACTAATTATACTATATTAAACACAATAGAAGCAAATTTAACTGATCTAACTACAGATTTAAGTATAAAGTAGAATTTGGACTTACAAGTGGTTCTAGCCACTATGGCTTGCAACTGAGATCAAAGTATCCCTATCCTAAACTGATCTCAACCCAAATTCCAACTCAGTATCACCCCTATTCCATAACCATATCAGCAATCTAGCTTAATTCTTCAAAATAAGAGCAGTTTGACTTTTGTTGACTTTTTTTTGGTTTTTCTAAATTAGAATACTAGAGTCTAATACAGGCTCATGAAAAGCTATAGTAAGCTTATCTGAGCTTGTTTGAAGGATAAAAGAGCTTTTGTGACTTCTAATTAGTGTAAATGATTTAATACGAATTACCAAGAAACATAAAAACTTGAAATCTTATTAACTTGGAATAATTACAATACAAAAGTGATTTTTAACTTGAAATAAACTTAGCATTACACTGAGAGCTTAAATTTAAACTAAAACAGACATTTAAATAAATCTTACACTAAAAAGTGGTCTAAAACATGCGACCCCCATTTCTTCTGCCTTCTTTCTTGATTTATATTGATCCATTTGACTCTTTGTCGACATCTGAGTATTTCCCACCATTGGATAGGCTTGATATCATCTTAATCGTCCATGTGGAATTTTGGCGGGAAAATATCATAAGCAGGTTTTTTTCATTTAATGAATTTTGGTTGGATGTGGAGGTGGAGGGGGGTTGGTATACAGCTGGGGAGGTGAGGTGGAAAGGTGGAAAGTGGTGGTGAGGTGGTGAAACCACCTGGTTTTGAGTTGCAGGTGTGGGAGAGGGAAGTGTACAGTGGTGGCGGTACTTATATTTTAAAAAATGGGCCGGGTTGGATATTGGGCCAGCTGGGCTGTGTTTTGTGTTTTGGGTTTGGATAATACAAAGGTCCGTTTGGTTTGTATATCACAAGGACCATTCATGTAATGTCCTGAAAATGAAGGGTTAAACTTGCCAATATTCCAAAGTTATAATAAGGACCAAACTTGCCAAGTTTCTTTTACCAAAGGACCATAAATGTTAATTTTCCAATTTTAAATGTCCAAGGGCCTTTAATGTCATTTTTTTAAACTTGAGGGACCAAACATGTAAATTTTCCAAAAGTTCACCATAAGGACCAAATATGCCACATTTGAATAGTACAAGGGTGTAGTTTGAATAATTTTCATTTTTAAACACCCAGGGACTGATTTTGACACTTTTGTAAAGTTGAGGGACCAAAGTTGTAAATTGTGATTTTAAAACTTTGAAGGGTTTGTTTTGACAACTTTTGAATCCCATAGACTTTAAATGATATTTTACTTTATTTTGATTTACCAGGGACTGATTTTGACAACTTTTGAAACTTGGGGGACTAAAACTGCCAATTATGCAAACTTGATATGTTTTTCACCTGATTTTGGTATTTTTGCATTTAAAACACATAAAACACTTATTTGTGATATTTTTATCATTTTGATGCATTTCTGAGTGTTTTCAGATGATTTTGCAGTTTAAATGGTACAAAAATGATGAGTATTTAGACACTCATCAGTCGGCTTCTCAAACATACATCTGAGTTCATTGAGCATATCTGTGGGAGAATAATTGTCAAATTGCTTTTGCAATGAATGGCTCATACTTCCAAGCATAAGACACACAACTTCATTGTGTCTATCATACTCAATAGTCCAAGCTGCTAACACTTCAATAGTTGAGTTAGCAGGAAGATCAAGGGGAATAGGCTGATTTACATAATCTAGTCTTATAGCCACTCGCACCTGAGCTGCCTATACCAATCATTGAAATTATTGCCAGTCAATCTTCTCGATCAAACATAGATTTGAAAGCAGAACTTAGTGTGTGGTTATTAGGTTGAGCCATTTTACAGGAAAAAAAATTCAAAATTTAATACTTTCGATAATTCAACCTTTCAAGAAAATTAAATACCCTTGGTAAATATTCATATAAACCATAAAATATTCTTAAAGCTAGGATCCAAATTAACATAGTACCATTACATTAGTTGATCTGCTAGTAATGACAGTATTTAACAAGGTAATTGAACAATAATTGTCAAACCTGTTGCAATTCCTAGATCATTATGGGATTTACTAATTGCCACACTATGTGCAAAGTAAACATGTTTCATCCCATCTTATGCCTTGGGTTACTAGATCTCACTATCTAACTCAATTAAGTTGTCTAATTTGAAAAACTTTAAATTTCTTACATCTACATCTCACGCAACGTGGAGATTTACCTTGGGATTGCAATCTAGCTAACTTTAACATAATGTAAATTGCAACTGCAAGTGTTTCTGTAATTAGATGGCATAAATTTAAATTTAAAGGGTACTAATTTTGATGTGTGTAATCAAAATATGTTCGAAGAAGAATGAACACATCTTCATATCATAGGTTTTAACAAAACTTTACTCATTAGTTTTTCACTAAGATTAAACCAACAAAGTTTTAATCGAGGTATTGGGTAAACCAATCAAAGAATTACCTTTAATTATCGGCCACTATATCGTATTACTGCATGAGTCTAAAGACTCAAGTTATTCGGATAATTACCACAAAGTGGCGCATGGAATTAAGGTCAATTCACCCTTAAGATGTTTTTATACATAAAATAGTCATAGGTAACTCCATGTTGACGCACAAAGAAGAGAAGAAGTGGGTCAGCACGAAGCATATTAAAAACCTTCTTCTTTAGGTGCAAATACATGGCAACCTCCTTGTACCTCTCTTATAGTTTGTTGGATAAGCCTTTTCTAACTATTGGAATAATAAATATCAATCGAATAAAAGTTTAAGATTTAAATCTTTAAAACACATTATAAACCTTGAATTTGCTAATCTTGTCGCGAGTATGCATTTAACGCATTACGGCATGTAAGGCCAACCCCTTAATGACACATAAGATTCCACAAATTAAAGTTTATAATAATTCAATATCACCATTGTTTAGTCCGGTTTATTTTTTATTCAAAAATTACCCTTTGTTTACTACTTGTCAAATAATAAATAAACAAATAAGCAAATAATAAAAATAACCAACTAAAACAATGATCATGCTAAACTAAATCAACTAACATGTATGAATTTAAAATAAAACTCGCATTGATTTTCGAGCTAGGTACTGCCGGATCACATACACCAATAATTGGTTGCGTAAGTCTTGTAATGAATACATACAATAAAACACATAGTTGATAATATAAAACGATACATATGGGGTATTCCCAAATTTTAGAATTAATTAACCTATTAGTCAATTAACATGTCATACAATTTAATTACTAATAACCCTAATTAATTTACATCTATCATGCAATTAGCATGCAAACATAAACACTTAACAATTAACGCATATATATCAATTTATCCATGATAAAACAAGCATGTTTTCATCATGGATCACACATAAACACTTACTATCATATAACCAAGTTCCAATATTGCTTACTTTAATGACATAACACAAATTATTCATTAATTAACACATAAAAATTACATGCAACCTAGGGTTTCTACACTTTTACAAAACCTATTTTTTTTTTATATATAAGTAAAAGCAATCTGCCCTTATTAAATAATTAGGGTTTCAAAACTTTTAAACCCTAGAAACACAGTGACATGCAATAATCATTCAACGATTCATTTTTTATGCGTTTAGGTAACTAATTACACAATATTAACGGGTCGTGATGCCACTGTTGGAATTTAATAATCGTAACAAAGCATATAATCAAATATATATCATCAAGCACGCAACAAAAGACTTAAACAATATTCATAATTAATTAACCTAAAAATAAATCGTAAGCGTAACTTTTAGTAATCCAAGCAAACAATGGTCAAATCAAGTTACAACCCTTAATTAGGGTTTATGTATAAGTCGACTTACACAAAAGTCGATTAGGTAAAATCAAATCCAAGTGGGATTTAAATCTGTGAGCTTGTACACACGTATTGGTAGCGATTCGATGCGAATGCTAGTTCCTAGAATCACAATAACAAAACCAAACACTTTGTAATAATCAAAACAAATCGAAAACCCTAAGGTTTAGGGTGTTTGACTGGTTATGAGCACAAGAAGGAAGAAGGAGAGAAGTTTGGCCAATTAGGGATTCCAATGATTAACAAATAATGAATACAAAGCCTTTATTTATAGTTTGTAAAACTTGTTGTGCAAGTAGGACTAGGACTCCCCTAAGGGATCCTAGTCGACCGGTTATGAGAAAACCCAAAGGGTTTCTAGAACCCTCTTTTGATAATTTTCTCTTTAGTCCTTGTATTTGATATTTAACGACCGTTAATTACTTTCGTTAAGTACTTAACGTCTGTTAGCCGTTATTGTAAATTAATTAGTTAAATATAACTGTTGTATATATTAATTATTAAACATCGACTCTCATACACAAAATGTGCAATCCTATAGTCTCGTGTTCGAATCCGATTATACACATATTAAATGTATCTATAAACTAACAAAATTAATATATTCTCTCTTCTTTGAATAGTTGATGAGTGTCTAAATACTCATCATTTTTATACTGTTAGAATGCCAAAAACATCTGAAAACACTCAGAAACACATCAAAATGATAAAAATACCACAAACAAGTGTTTTATATGTTTTAAATGCAAAAACATCAAAATCTGGTGAAAAACGTATTAAGTTTGCATAATTGGCAGTTTTAGTCCCCCAAGTTTCAAAAGTTGTCAAAATTAGTCCCTGGTAATTCAAAAACTTGTAAAATATCATTTTAGGTCCATGAGATTCAAAAGTTGTCAAAATAAACCTTTTAAAGTTTAAAAATCACAAAATGACAACTTTAGTCCCTCAAGTTTGGAAAATTATCAAAAATAGTCCTTGGTTAATTTAAAAAGTGAAAATTATCAAATTTTAACCTTGTACTATTCATTAATGACAAAAATGGTCCTTATGATAAACTTTTGGGAATTTACACCTTTAGTCCCTAAAAATCCAAAAATTACATATTAGGTCCTTAAAGTTTAAAAAATAAAATAAAATACAACTTTGGTCCTTATACTAATTAAACTTGGCAGGTTTAGTACTTGTGAGAATTTTGGAAAAGCTACAACTTCAGTCCCTAATGTTTGGCTTAATTACAGTTTTGGTCCTTATGATTATTAACTAAAAACCAAATGGACCTTTGATATTAATCCAATCCTAAACCCAGCTACTGGCCCAATATATTACCCAAGCCCATTTTTTAAAAAACAGATAATAGCGCGCCACTATTCATCTTCCACCTCCCCAAACACCTGTGTCCACTCATCCCCCTCCATCTGCCCTCACCACCTTATCTCAACCTTTCCAGCTCCTTACCCACTTCACATCCTGTCCCCCTCCACCTCCATATCCTCCCAAACCCAATTAATGCAAAGAACCTGCTATATTGAAAAATGGCGCCAAAAGTTAAAATGATGGCTAGGATGTGTTGCAGTGATCCAAAGGCTTAGATTATTGATGGGAAAGACCAAGTGGGACCCACAGAGTCCTAGAAGTCATCTATAAAGAAGAAAGAAGACTAAAGGATAGGTTGTCGACTGTTTTTAGACCATTTTGTAGTTTAATCTCTTAATTTCTGTTGTAAACCTTCAAATTCAGTTTTATTTTCAAGTTGTATTATGTTTTATGGTTAATGAAAGTTATTTGCAGTTTCAATTTCAGTTATTGTGTACAAATTCAGTTTTATGCAAATTTCCATGTTCAAATTCTCATAAATTGCAAATGTTGTCAATAGTTGTTGTAATTGCTACTTAAGCTCATATAAGCTTTTGAAAAAGCTTATAAGCTCTTAGGTACCTTAACAAATCAGTTTTACTTAGCAATTTCAAAAATTATCAAAAATACCAAAAATAGTGATAAAATAAAAATCCTTTGGAGATGATCAAGAAACTGGTGCAGAACTGATCTTTGGATTGCTTGTTGGTATAGAGCTTCTTGGGAAGCCATAGGATGTGATCTCAGACCTTGATTCTCTGTTTTGATCTTAAACTCATTTTGTAAGCCATTTTCTTAAATATTGCATTTCTTAGTTCAAGTAGTTAAAACTTGTTAATCCTGTCTTAATATTGTATCTTTGCAGTTAATATAAGCTAATTAATAGGTCTCTTGGTTTAAAAATCTGTTTCATTGCTTAATACTTCAAAACAGTTTTAATAAGGGATGTTTGGTTTAACTTAGTTAATTGTGTTATAAGGTTTTTCAGTTGTTATTTGTTGTTGCTATGTGTTTCAATACAATCTAGTAACTCAATTCAAGTAAGAAAACCTGTCCTTGTTTGTTCAAAAGTCAAAATTCCTCTTAATCTCATCTTATATCTTATCTGTTAGAATTCCATGATCTGTGATCATGGATTTGTGTTTAGAAGTTGTTATAATCTTTTAATTCGGTTTTAATATAACTTATTACAACATAATTAGCTAGTATAATCAATCTTAAGTTCATAAAAGTCAACTGTTTTGTAAATTAAAAAGTCAAAAATCTGTCCTGTGCACAGTTTTTACCACCACTTTCACAAGCTCATAAATAGCTTATTAGTTGACCAAATCTTTTGATCTTTGGTTCTTTGGGTAGCCACCCTAGTCATCTAGAGGTCTCAAGTTTGTTTTATCATTTTGAAGCTTGTTTGATAAGCCTGCTCATGGCTTTTAGCTTGTCCCATTTCATTCAGCATTCAAATATGTCTTACTCAGTGATTTTTTCAGTTTTTTCACAAGCTTTTCAAAAGCTCTATAGTAGACTAGACAGTTAGATTTTTAGCTTTTTGAAAAGCTCAGCTGGTCAACTTGCTTAGTCCAGCTTTTGTTTTCATTTTCAAGCTCATATAAGTACTTAAAATTAAGCTAATAGTACCTAGTAAAACAATATAGTGTCCTGTTCACAGTGTTGGTAATCTATTTTATAAGCTCTCAAAGAGCTTATTAGTTAGCTTAATTCTGTGAAACTTAGCTTTTTGAGAAGCTCACCTAGCTGTCTCAAGGATCCAAGTTTGGTTTTTCCATTTCTAGCTTATTTCCTAGGTCTGCTCAGTGTTTTTTATTTTATCCATTTCCTGTGTACATCTAGTAATCATGGTTTTTCAGTTTCTTAATAAGCTTCTCATAAGCTTATTAGAATAAGCCAATCCTTGTAAATTAGATTTTTGTAAAGCTCAGTTGGTTACCTAGTTAATTGCAGTTTTTATTTTCAATTTGTAGCTTATTAAAGTGCTTATTAATTAGCTAGAAGTTGCCACCAAACCATAGTGTACTGAGTAGCAGTGTTTAGTTTTGCTTATTTGTGCTTATTTTGTGCTTATTTCTTAGTCAATTGCTTTCTCAGTTGTTAATATTAGCTTATTAATAGTCTCTTAGCTTAATTCCAGTCTTCCATTGCTTATTTTCTAGCTTATCAAGTTTCTTAGTTAATCTTGTGCTTATTTCATTTTCTAGCCAACTGTTAAGCTTTTCAAGCTCAAACAGCTTATTGGCTCATTTTCATAAAAAATCACAGTTGAGAAATATGCTTATTTTCATGTGTTTAATGAGTTTGTAAAAGAAAAAGTTAAAAAAAAAATAGTTTACAAAAAGTGCCACTGCTGGGACTCGAACCCACACCACCCAGCTCAACACACACACTCATTACCGTTTGCCCTTGGGACTTGTCTCGTTAGAATCTTGCACAATCTATGTTTTAAATACGTTTTGTCTCTTTAGCTTATACGAACATTTAAGCTTATTTCTAGCTTATTCATAGCAGTTTTTTTCAGTTTTCTATTTTTCTTAAATTTGTAATAGTATAAAGTATTTTCTATAAAAGTTTCAGATTTTTCCAATAAGTTTTAGTATTTTTAAACATTTAATTAGTGTTTTATAGTAATTAAATCATAATAAAAAATATAAAAGTCAAAAAAATATAAATCTTTTTTCTAAAATTTTCTTTTATCATATATTTTGTAAGAAAATTAGTTTTACACTCTTAGGCCTTTTATTTCATAAAATTTACGTTTGTGCTTGCGCTCCAGCGCCATTTTCGTAAATAACGCTCGTTTTAGTTTTAAGTAACGTTTTTAAGTAATTTAAGTTTACGTTTTGATTAAAATAGTTTATTTAAGTTATTTTGTTTTATAAAATAAACGTTCATCGATCTGTAAAAATAGTGATAGCGTTTATTTAATAGATTTTAACTTTTAAATTTTCTTAATTTGCATTTAAGTCGCTGTAATTTGTAAATCTTTTCTTTAGGTAATTATCCATCGAAATCCTTACTGATCACTATCATTAGTGATCATTCTATCATCTGAGTTGTTTAAACACCAATTCATCCTCCGTGGGACTTAACGACCCAGGAATTCCCTATATTCCTCTGATCTTAATTGCATTTGTGTTTAAGCTGTTTTAAGTCTGTTTAGACTTGACGGTTTTGCACCAATCAAATTTTGGCGCCGCTGCCGGGGAGGCTGTAAGCGTGTTTTAAGCATTTCCAGACCCGTACTTGCACATATACCATCGTTTGTAAAAAGTTAATCAAAATCAAAAAGTTCATTAACACCTTTTTCTAAAGTGTTAACAACACCAAAAATATTTTCATTCTTTGTTTTTATGGCATGTTTTTCAAAAATCCAAAAATATTCATCTTTACCCTCTTACCCTTTTTGATTCTTTATTCCTTTACCCTCTATCCATTTAATTCTAAACTTCTTCTATTCTCATGGAATCTCTCGACTACAACGAAATCTGGAACGAAGTTGAAAAACTTCCTATTTTATCACAAATGTCAAGAATTCGTGTTGTTCGTGATGATCCATTGATTCTGCGTAGGGAAATGGAACGAGAAACCGAGGTGACAAAGGACCAGGTGCTTTCATCTGATAATGGAGGTGCTGAATACGTCCAACCTACGGTTATCCAAAGATCTAACCCCTCGATTGCTCCTAAGCCGTCTAAAATTGATCCTACACTTTCACGATTTACGGTTAAAAGCAAACATGCAGAATTTAGACCGGTGACTAGCAAGAATGACTTGCCTAAACTTCACGTTTCTCAAGAACCAGAACTGGAGTCCATAACGGAAGTAGTGGAAATTTCTAGCTCTCAGAGGACACCACTTGTCCCACCTCCGGATTTTTCAAAATGTTCTTTGAGTCTTATTAGTCATTCAGATCACCATGTTGGTTTTGTTGATTCTTTGAATGAACGGATTCCTTCTCATAACTCTCAAATAGAATCGTTTATTCCTTGTGTCGGTTGTGGTGAGCCTCTTTTTGGTTCACCCTGTCGCTGGTGTACGTGTGTACAGTGTGGTAATGATATTCGGAACGGGAGTTGTTTGTTTTGTGGTTCGAGGAATTCATTTGAATATGATCCTAATCTGAACTCATTTAACGATCCCTCAAATCTTTCCAATTACCCACCACAGCCCGACTTATCTTCATATAATCAACAATACTGCTGTGAATATTGTGGAGGTCCTCACCAAGGATTTGAGTGTCAATCCGGAAACATGATTGTTTATGAACAGTTTTCTGATGATGCTCAGAACTTTTGCTATGACCAATATCCATATGATTCACTTATCCAGGATCAACAGTTTTACTGTTGTGAGAACTGTGGAGGTCCTCATTTCAGCTCTGATTGTTAAACAGGGAATCCATTTTCTTGTAACAATTACGACTATCCATATCACGACCAATCTCCACAGTGCCAAATGACTCAAACTCCTCAGCAAACCCAACAAGACACTTATCTAGAGCTTCTAGAGTCAGTGAAAAGAACTGAGGAGTTGAGTAAGACAGCATTTCATAATGTTCCCAGTTTTTCTTGTGTAATTCAAAATTCACATGAGAAATCCATGGAAGAATTGCTAGCTGAAGAGCAGGCTGCTAAAATTAATTCCCAAATTGCCTTTGAAAAAGCTATTAAGGAATCAATTGCACAAGAAAAAGCAGCCAGATCTAGCTCGACGTTAACTAAGGAATTATCGAAAAAGTTTCCGTTAAACCCTTAATTAAAATCGTCGGACGAGAAGTCGATCGTTAAGAAGGTACCTAAAGAGTACACTTAAAACTTAATGTGTTCTTTTTGACCCTTGTAATACTTTACGACAGAATGAGTTGAGGAGTCAAGAAAAGTGACTGAGATCTTCGAGATCTATTCACAGAACAACCCAAACGACTCCTCAAACTCAGTAAACCGTGACACCTCTAACCAGCACTATACCTATCAGCATTAACAATGTTCTTTTACCTAAGGGACAAATTGTTAGTCTCGACTTTACTCCTGGAGGTGTCAAGAGTGTTGTCATTTTGACAACTAGGACCTATTCACTTAGTATACCTATAACCAGTATCGTTTTCAAGACTCG
>BPTQ01000003.1:189539441-189822555 GCA_019973895.1 Chrysanthemum seticuspe
TCGACTCTGAATTCACTTGGATTTCTAACAATCCAATCTTTGACGAGGATAGTGATGAGCCCATAATGGAACAAGAGTTCACAAATTCACTTGATGTGAATGATTCTCTTTACGAGGAGTTCTCCTTTGAACTCACTCATATCATATCTCCATCGGAGTATGATAACTTCCACTTTGATCTAGACATAAATGATTTTTGTGTTCCGGAGGGAAATGTTCTCAACCATGAGAACTTGCTTGATATCAAAATCTCATCCCTCCCACCCAGAATATGTCTTGATCAAATGAGCTTAAATGATGAGATTCATGATCCAGAAATCATGAATTCTCCTATGGATGAAGATGAGTTAGTCATGATTTTCATCATGATTTTCTTTCTTTTCTTCATCTATCCCATGGCTTCTCCTGTTCTTCACTCCTTCGGGAATGAAGACATTATCTTTGATCCCGGCATTTTCATTTATCATTTGTAAGCCGGTTCTCTGTATATCTCATCGGTGTGGAACTTTCACGTACTTCAATGTTTATACAAACATCTTGAATGAAAGTCCGATGGAGATTGTCTCTTCCACTTAGCTTCCCCATGAACCAATTAATTCGGGGTCGAGTCAAGCTAGCGACTCGGTAATTAAAAACAGTAGCTGAACATGGGTTTTCACCCGTGTGTACCACCTTAGTGTGGGGGAGATGCCCCACATGTTGTATATAGACCTTAAAAATGAATGAAAATTGTGAATATTAAAAAAAAAAAGAGAATAATTGTTGTGTTTCTACACTTAGTTAGTAATGTTATCTTTTTACGTTCTAAGTTTCGGTATAACAGCCGGTACTTTGAATATTGAGGACAATATTCATTTCTAAGTGTGGGGGGGAAATTCTGGCGAATTTGATCATAAATGTACCCTTTTAGTCCCTTTTTCCCCCAAAATGGCCAAATTTTAAAATTTTTTTTATTTAGTGGAAGTACTATGTACTAAACACAACAAATGGTAATCAGTCCACCATGTCTAACCCACATAAGGATTGGCTAATCCAGGAGCAAACGGCTCTTGGTAAAGATATCTCAAATCCGTTTATGGCTTGCAATTTGCCTAAAATTGTATGGTGTTCAACTCACCATATCTTTAAACTAGTGAAAAGTTGGCTAGCCCGCAAGTTTATGGCTTGTGGTAAAGGCAGTTGAAAATCCATAATTGGTAATCGGCTCACCAAAGATAATATTTATAATTTATCTAAGAGTTGGCTAGTCCAGAAGGGTACGGCTTCTGGTAAAGACAAAATCAAATCCGTTGAAAGCTGGTGGTTTGCTCAAAATCACATGGTTATCGGTGTACCATGGTTCTTACTTGAACTAAAACATTTGGCTACTCCAGAAGTAATGGCTTTTGGTAAAGAGATAAAATCCATTAAATTTTCTCAAATCATTGCTAGGGACTAGCAATATCTTAGTGTGGGGGATTGATGAGTGTCTAAATACTCATCATTTTTATACTGTTAGAATGCCAAAAACATCTGAAAACACTCAGAAACACATCAAAATGATAAAAATACCACAAACAAGTGTTTTATATGTTTTAAATGCAAAAACATCAAAATCTGGTGAAAAACGTATTAAGTTTGCATAATTGGCAGTTTTAGTCCCCCAAGTTTCAAAAGTTGTCAAAATTAGTCCCTGGTAATTCAAAAACTTGTAAAATATCATTTTAGGTCCATGAGATTCAAAAGTTGTCAAAATAAACCTTTTAAAGTTTAAAAATCACAAAATGACAACTTTAGTCCCTCAAGTTTGGAAAATTATCAAAAATAGTCCTTGGTTAATTTAAAAAGTGAAAATTATCAAATTTTAACCTTGTACTATTCATTAATGACAAAAATGGTCCTTATGATAAACTTTTGGGAATTTACACCTTTAGTCCCTAAAAATCCAAAAATTACATATTAGGTCCTTAAAGTTTAAAAAATAAAATAAAATACAACTTTGGTCCTTATACTAATTAAACTTGGCAGGTTTAGTACTTGTGAGAATTTTGGAAAAGCTACAACTTCAGTCCCTAATGTTTGGCTTAATTACAGTTTTGGTCCTTATGATTATTAACTAAAAACCAAATGGACCTTTGATATTAATCCAATCCTAAACCCAGCTACTGGCCCAATATATTACCCAAGCCCATTTTTTAAAAAACAGATAATAGCGCGCCACTATTCATCTTCCACCTCCCCAAACACCTGTGTCCACTCATCCCCCTCCATCTGCCCTCACCACCTTATCTCAACCTTTCCAGCTCCTTACCCACTTCACATCCTGTCCCCCTCCACCTCCATATCCTCCCAAACCCAATTAATGCAAAGAACCTGCTATATTGAAAAATGGCGCCAAAAGTTAAAATGATGGCTAGGATGTGTTGCAGTGATCCAAAGGCTTAGATTATTGATGGGAAAGACCAAGTGGGACCCACAGAGTCCTAGAAGTCATCTATAAAGAAGAAAGAAGACTAAAGGATAGGTTGTCGACTGTTTTTAGACCATTTTGTAGTTTAATCTCTTAATTTCTGTTGTAAACCTTCAAATTCAGTTTTATTTTCAAGTTGTATTATGTTTTATGGTTAATGAAAGTTATTTGCAGTTTCAATTTCAGTTATTGTGTACAAATTCAGTTTTATGCAAATTTCCATGTTCAAATTCTCATAAATTGCAAATGTTGTCAATAGTTGTTGTAATTGCTACTTAAGCTCATATAAGCTTTTGAAAAAGCTTATAAGCTCTTAGGTACCTTAACAAATCAGTTTTACTTAGCAATTTCAAAAATTATCAAAAATACCAAAAATAGTGATAAAATAAAAATCCTTTGGAGATGATCAAGAAACTGGTGCAGAACTGATCTTTGGATTGCTTGTTGGTATAGAGCTTCTTGGGAAGCCATAGGATGTGATCTCAGACCTTGATTCTCTGTTTTGATCTTAAACTCATTTTGTAAGCCATTTTCTTAAATATTGCATTTCTTAGTTCAAGTAGTTAAAACTTGTTAATCCTGTCTTAATATTGTATCTTTGCAGTTAATATAAGCTAATTAATAGGTCTCTTGGTTTAAAAATATGTTTCATTGCTTAATACTTCAAAACAGTTTTAATAAGGGATGTTTGGTTTAACTTAGTTAATTGTGTTATAAGGTTTTTCAGTTGTTATTTGTTATTGCTATGTGTTTCAATACAATCTAGTAACTCAATTCAAGTAAGAAAACCTGTCCTTGTTTGTTCAAAAGTCAAAATTCCTCTTAATCTCATCTTATATCTTATCTGTTAGAATTCCATGATCTGTGATCATGGATTTGTGTTTAGAAGTTGTTATAATCTTTTAATTCAGTTTTAATATAACTTATTACAACATAATTAGCTAGTATAATCAATCTTAAGTTCATAAAAGTCAACTGTTTTGTAAATTAAAAAGTCAAAAATCTGTCCTGTGCACAGTTTTTACCACCACTTTCACAAGCTCATAAATAGCTTATTAGTTGACCAAATCTTTTGATCTTTGGTTCTTTGGGTAGCCACCCTAGTCATCTAGAGGTCTCAAGTTTGTTTTATCATTTTGAAGCTTGTTTGATAAGCCTGCTCATGGCTTTTAGCTTGTCCCATTTCATTCAGCATTCAAATAAGTCTTACTCAGTGATTTTTTCAGTTTTTTCACAAGCTTTTCAAAAGCTCTATAGTAGACTAGACAGTTAGATTTTTAGCTTTTTGAAAAGCTCAGCTGGTCAACTTGCTTAGTCCAGCTTTTGTTTTCATTTTCAAGCTCATATAAGTACTTAAAATTAAGCTAATAGTACCTAGTAAAACAATATAGTGTCCTGTTCACAGTGTTGGTAATCTATTTTATAAGCTCTCAAAGAGCTTATTAGTTAGCTTAATTCTGTTAAACTTAGCTTTTTGAGAAGCTCACCTAGCTGTCTCAAGGATCCAAGTTTGGTTTTTCCATTTCTAGCTTATTTCCTAGGTCTGCTCAGTGTTTTTTATTTTATCCATTTCCTGTGTACATCTAGTAATCATGGTTTTTCAGTTTCTTAATAAGCTTCTCATAAGCTTATTAGAATAAGCCAATCCTTGTAAATTAGATTTTTGTAAAGCTCAGTTGGTTACCTAGTTAATTGCAGTTTTTATTTTCAATTTGTAGCTTATTAAAGTGCTTATTAATTAGCTAGAAGTTGCCACCAAACCATAGTGTACTGAGTAGCAGTGTTTAGTTTTGCTTATTTGTGCTTATTTTGTGCTTATTTCTTAGTCAATTGCTTTCTCAGTTGTTAATATTAGCTTATTAATAGTCTCTTAGCTTAATTCCAGTCTTCCATTGCTTATTTTCTAGCTTATCAAGTTTCTTAGTTAATCTTGTGCTTATTTCATTTTCTAGCCAACTGTTAAGCTTTTCAAGCTCAAACAGCTTATTGGCTCATTTTCATAAAAAATCACAGTTGAGAAATATGCTTATTTTCATGTGTTTAATGAGTTTGTAAAAGAAAAAGTTAAAAAAAAATAGTTTACAAAAAGTGCCACTGCTGGGACTCGAACCCACGCCACCCAGCTCAACACACACACTCATTACCGTTTGCCCTTGGGACTTGTCTCGTTAGAATCTTGCACAATCTATGTTTTAAATACGTTTTGTCTCTTTAGCTTATACGAACATTTAAGCTTATTTCTAGCTTATTCATAGCAGTTTTTTTCAGTTTTCTATTTTTCTTAAATTTGTAATAGTATAAAGTATTTTCTATAAAAGTTTCAGATTTTTCCAATAAGTTTTAGTATTTTTAAACATTTAATTAGTGTTTTATAGTAATTAAATCATAATAAAAAATATAAAAGTCAAAAAAATATAAATCTTTTTTCTAAAATTTTCTTTTATCATATATTTTGTAAGAAAATTAGTTTTACACTCTTAGGCCTTTTATTTCATAAAATTTACGTTTGTGCTTGCGCTCCAGCGCCATTTTCGTAAATAACGCTCGTTTTAGTTTTAAGTAACGTTTTTAAGTAATTTAAGTTTACGTTTTGATTAAAATAGTTTATTTAAGTTATTTTTTTTTATAAAATAAACTTTCATCGATCTGTAAAAATAGTGATAGCGTTTATTTAATAGATTTTAACTTTTTAATTTTCTTAATTTGCATTTAAGTCGCTGTAATTTGTAAATCTTTTCTTTAGGTAATTATCCATCGAAATCCTTACTGATCACTATCATTAGTGATCATTCTATCATCTGAGTTGTTTAAACACCAATTCATCCTCCGTGGGACTTAACGACCCAGGAATTCCCTATATTCCTCTGATCTTAATTGCATTTGTGTTTAAGCTGTTTTAAGTCTGTTTAGACTTGACGGTTTTGCACCAATCAATAGTGGATTGACTACGAGGAATCCTAGGAACTAGTATTAATTTTTGTTTCATACATGTTCTCTTAAGTCTTCTCTTTCTTGTTTAATGTTCTTTGTTATTATTTTGTCTATTGTTATGTGGTGTGAGGACACGACATTGTCGTGGTGTAATCTTTTTTAAACGTTAGCCTTGTTTGGGCCCCGAAAGTAGTGTATTAGGATCGGCGTACACTACAAAAAATAAGACATTTGGTGACATGTTTAGCGACTCAAGAAGTTATGTCGCAAATTTGCGACCCAAGTAGTGACATGTTTAGTGACTTACACGTCTTCTAAGTCAACTAAAAAGTCGCAAAAAATACGATGTCACCAATCAAGTCGTTGAATGTGTCGCTAGTTTGTGACATATAAAAAGTACATCGCCACTAGTGTCGCAACAATTGTGACTTCTTGCAACATGTTGTTAACTAAGTCTCTAATTTCGTGTCGTCTTTGAAGAAGTCGCTAAACGTGCCGCTAATTTGTGACATATAAAAAATACATCGCCAATAGTGTCGCAACAATTGCGACTTATTGCAACATGTTTTTAACTATGTCTCTAATTTTGTGACATCGTTAAAGAAGTAGCTAAACATGCCGCTAGCTTATGACATTCTAAAAACCGATCGCTACTAGTGACGCAAAATTATGACTTTTTGCAACATTTCAATAATCTTGTCTCTAATTTTGTGACTTCCTAAAGCAAGTCGCTATCAACATCACTAATTACGACATGTTGTTACCATAATCACTATCTTTTTAAAAAGATGTCTTTTAGCGAACTAGAGGTCTCGGGCACCAGGACCAAATATGACTGGATACACCGATGTTTTAAAACATCAAAACACATTTCGATTAACCAGGTGAATTTAAATGTCTTCAAAAAAAATTAACACTGCATCAAAAAAATCCATAAAGGTCCCGGGCACCTTCGGGAACTCTTGCTCCATCCCCGGTTATATCAAAGTATAAATTACTAAATATGTAAACATTTTAATGAAAAAGATATTATAAATTAAACTTTTTATATTTCTTATCTTTATTATCATTAAACTTTTATTATAAATTAAACTTTTTATATTATAAATTAAACTTTATTTAATGATAATAAAGATAAGAAATATAAAAAGTTTAATTTATAATAATTTACACCGATTCCCCCAATTTCCCCAAAACATGTAAACGGTTATACTCCATCATCTAAAATACACCGGTCATCACAGGTACTCCGCCATCGTCTCAGTCATCACAGTTACTCCGCCATCATCTCCGTCATTATCTCAGGTATACGTTTTGTATTACACATAATAATTTTGTATTTTAGTGTTGTGATTTGATTATTAACTGTGTTTATACTGTGTACTATTTTAGTGTTGCTTTAGTCTGCTATGATTTGATTATTTGTATATGATTACCGGTCGCGTTTTAGATTACCTGAATTGTGCTAAGGGATAATAGTTATTGCTGTATTTTCAGTTTGTTTATGATGTAACTTAAGGATTGTTGTGGATGATTTGCTAATTTGTCTTGAAATTTTTGATGGTTGTTGGCTTGTTACTAGTAAATAAGCTAGTTTGCGGAAACTGAGTTTATGTATGAACGCTAGTTGTGTTTAGTTTTCAGTGGTTAGTTGTGGTAGGCTGATAGCGCGTGCGATAGTTTAGATAGTTATTAGTTTTGAGCAGAGAGTAATCCAAACTGCTGTATTCAAAAGCATTACTTATATCTGTTATCTAGATAGTATTATGTTGGAGCGTTTGCAATCTATCTCTGTTTATGGTGTTGCTAGATTTGCTTCTCATTTTCAATGTTAGTCACGCATAACTGGATTTAGGATTATGTAGGATATAATATAACTATTGTTCCATAGTATGCAACTAATCATTGCACCTATTTAGCTTTTCTTGAAGTACTCAGATGGCCGCTGTTGAAGACATAGATGATACTATTATGCAGGAGGGTGATGAGCAATCGAGCAATGAAGATAGACGTATCACCATAAGAGTTCAGGGAAATGTGTAAGTGTAAAATACTTAAGTTCTTTAAATGTATTTCCGTGCATATGACTTACGATGAATCCTTCATTTTTTGTAGTTTTATTCCTTCTCATATCGTGACACGTAGCATCACAAGCATTTGGAAAGCACGATTCACATGAGCATGGGATATGTGGACTAGTGTTCCACAAGATGATAGAAACGTTTGGTTTGATGCTTTTAAGGTATTAAAACTTTGCACATGTCTCATGAATGATGGCTAACTTAACTGATCATTGAAGCTTATAAGTTCACTATGACTGTTTATATACCAGAGTTGCCTTTGGTGTGGGGCTAAAGGTAACAAAATGGGTAGGATTGTGGTTGTGACTGGTTTACGGTATAACTTGAATAAAGTTAGGTTAAATGGATGCAACTAGTTTTGTTAGTTATTAGTTAGTTTATGCAGATGATTGATTAGAATAATAGACTTGTGGCGACCACTACTGGTAGTTTATCATGTGAGGATATTAAAGTACTATTAAAACCGAGCTCTTGAGTCGGTTGATGCAACATACTACATAAGGAAATAGTTACAACATACTGATTAACAGAACTACATTATAAACAGAAGTATTTGCTAGAAAGATGGACCTGACAGTCGAGTAATTCTCTTAGTATTAATATCTGTCTTCGATTTAATGCTGTTGTGTTTTAGATTTTCAGCCAAGTTACTCAGTTCTTGTTGCTGAAACTATTTCCTTATGTAGTATGTTCACTTCCAGTAATGAAATTACATTATACTAATCAATCACACTATTTCCTTATGTAATATGTTGTAACTATTAGTATGTTGAAATTACATTATACTACATTATACTGATTAACAGAAACTAATTAGATGTGGCGACCACTACTGGTAGTTTATCATGTGGCGACCACTACTGGTAGTTTTTCTTTACTTACAAGTAGTATTTGCTCTAGCTTTAGTCCACCTTCGTTATTGTTTTTGGTTAATTAAACAGCTTATTGCGATATTTAAGGCATGCTCATTTGTTTATTTAGTGGTGAAATAAGCTGGCTTATAAGAAGCGGCTTAAGTAGGTGTTTATTTTAGCTTGTAGACTCGGCTTACAAGCTTGTGTACAAATTGAAAATTCACTAAGCTTATATAGCCAACATACAAGCTAAGACAAACACCCTGTTAGATTGCTTACGGTGCGAGTAATATGCTTTGATTTGAGTTAATTTGCCACGATTAACCTGTTTGGATAACATAACCTAATACAAGGAATAAAGTGTATGATAGCTGATAGATACATTGCACATGGGTTCTTATGTGTCATGATTACAGTTTTGTTTTCTTTTTTGACAGGATAAACACAAGTGGGACCCAAGGCATGAAGATGCTGTTCGGTGTGTGTTCAAAATAGTTGGAGCAAAGAGCTTGCGGAACTTTATGTCTAAGGCAAGGATGAAAGAAACTGAGAAACCGGAGTTTATGCATAACAGTCATTGGCAAACACTTTGTAAAAAGTGGAAATTGCCAAAATTTATTGCAAAATCTAAGAGAGGTGCAGTTGCTCGCCAAGCTAATAAAAGCTTGCATACTGGTGGTTCGGTCTCGAACGTTAAGCACACAATGCGACTGGTATAAAACTCAATTGCTTAATCTGCTACTTAGTTATATTGGTGATGGACTTATATATATAAATTGTTTAATCTTGTATAGAAAAAGGAACTGAAACGTGACCCGAGTGCTGCTCAACTCTTTGAAAGAACCCATAAGAGGAAGAACAAAACTTTTGTTAATGATGAAGCTAGGGAAACATGGGTAAGTTTTTATCACCAGCTGTTTTACTTTTTCTCAATTGCTCAGGAAGTGTCAATTGCTTAATCTGCACATTTTTTTGTTTTTTATTTTCGGTTAAATGAATCTACACATTTTATGTAACTTATTGGGTAGCTATTCCTGGTTTTGTGCAGTTGCATTTAGACTAAGTTGGGTTTGGTTATGTTTTCTATGTAGGAGCGATATAATGAGAAATATGGTGTAGATGATGCGCTTGATGCTCAGTCTGGTAACATGTCTAACACATATCGAAGATGGGCAGATCATGTTGGCTCGAAGAATGGGAGTTATTACGGTTTTGGATCTGGGGTTGATGGATTCATGCTCCAAGGTGAGAATGATGAAGAGGACTTCAATACTGGATATAATGAGGACTTTGTTCGTGTTCAAGAAATGGTAGAGCAGCACGATATTGATCAAGGTACCATGAAAGATCAGTTGGAAAGCTTAAAACGTGCACAAGAAGCACAATCAAGAAAAATAGAAGAGCTTCTGGAATCTCAGACATCAAACGAGCAAAACCTGAAAAAATTTATTGCTCAGGAAGTGTCAAAGGCAGTTGCTCAAGATGTGGGAAAAATTGTTGCTCAAGAAATTGCAAAGTCTAATCGCCAACTTCTAGCAGCCCTTCGAAAATGTCCGTGATAAATGTTTGGTAGACATTTAAAACTCTCTTCTGCTTAATATGATAACTAGTTTATATGCTTGATGTTTAAGCGTTTGGTATACTTGAGATAACATTTCATAATTCTAGATGATAACTAGTTCACATGTTGTTGATGTTTTATGTGATATGGTAAATCATATTGTGTATCTTCGAATGCTCTTGTTATATATAATAGTAGCATATTGTTTGGTTTTGAGAGACAACTAAATAACAAATGTGAAAACAATAGCAGGTGAGCATAAGCTTATTGTAGCAGGTGAGCATAAGCTAAAACTAGCGACCCAAATAGCGATGTGATGTTGCTAATTATTGCTAAAACTAGTGACCCAAATAGCGATATGATGTTGCTAATTTTTGCTAAAACTAGCGACCCAAATAGCGATGTGATGTTGCTAATTATAGCAACACGGGTAGCGATATTGACAGCGACCCAGGCAACGAATCAACAGGGACCCGGGTAACGACCCAAATTGCGACATGTGACACAAATAGCGACCTAACTAAGGACATTCAAATAGACGTCGCTAGTAAATCTAGCGTCACGTGAAGAGAAGTCGCTACAAGTGTCCCTAAAAATAACGACACAATTAAGGACACATAAAGAGATGTCGCTAGTTATTATAGTGACAAGTGAAAAAAGGTGGCTACATGTGTCTCTACGTATAGCGACATATCTTTGATGTCACAAAATTATGCGACTCATTTACAGCGACTCCTTTTACTATGTCACTTAACGTGTCGTTGTGGTCAAATGCAACGCTAACGGCGTCACTAAACATGTCACTAAAAGGCTGTTTTCTTGTATAGGTAGTCCCAACATAAAGTGCATCAGAATAGTCCATTGTAGTTAATACATGGAAGTTGCATAAAGGTTGACGAATTAGATGAATAATGAATATATAAAGACTTTTTAAAGCATCCAATTAATTAACAAACTGTTACTGTGCTAATAAATTCGATTATTCTTTAGAGAGTAGAGACCAAGAGTTAAATGGAATGGTGGTTAGTCACATATTAATGCATGAAACACCAATCTAGCTATTTTGAATCATAGAAAATGCAAATGCCCCTTTTTACAACTTCACCTATATTATACTATCTAGTCTTTGCGATGTAAATAAATGAAGAACTAGCTTATAAACTATATGCAGCCAAAATGTTATATGACTGCATATAGTTTAAAGTGAGATGGACGAAAGCTTCTTCATGACAAGGAATTGTAAGTCCACCCATTGGATGGCTGAACCCAAACTCTTCCTCGGACCTACGTAACAAATCTTGGAACAATGGGTGGTCCAAGTACGATAAAGGAACCACAAAGCGTTTCCTTTGAACTTCTCCTACATATACAGCCAAATATCCTTTTGGAACATCTCGCTGTTGCTTGTTAGTCAGTTTCATTAGTTGTTTTGCATTAGCAACGAATGATTGCAACCGGAAAACACCCATGTTTTCTTATCGAGAAGAATACAATATCTTAGAGGGAAAGCAGTGATGTAAGTAAAATGCGGAGAGTGTGGAATAATTCAATTAGAAGGTGTACTTTGATGGAAGTATATGTTGAGTTTATGATATATAAAATACAATAAAACATAAACACATCAAGAGTACACAGCGGAAGACTTAAAGATCATAACAAATAAATTAATTAACTGAAAGTATGCGTAACGTACCTCTTGCGAATGTCAAATCCCTCGAGCAAAGCAAAACAACCCTCGAGCAAAGCAAAACAAAGAAGTACTTATTGGTGTAAGAATAATGTCTTACAACCACGTTCTTGTACACACGAATTAACCAAACGAATCAAGCGATTGCTAGATCTAACACAAGTCCTCGTTTAAGAAAAACGAAACCAAACTCCCTTACATGGGGTGTTCGGCCGAATATAGACTAGAGAGAGGAGAGGAGAGATCTAGGGTTAATTCAATGCACAAGTGTTTGAAACCCTAGAACCTAACCCTCTTTATATACTAGTAGGTAAACTTTGGGAACAAGTTAGGGATTAGGCCTTGGAAAGCCCCATATGGCCGGCCATGTAGAAAGCCCAAAGCCAAACCCATAACTTTTTCAAGTTTTCCATTTCTAGTCCTTTCTCTTTTCATTTAACGGTCGTTAGTCATTTTTCCGTTAAATACTTAACGATCGTTAACCGGACTTAATGTGTAATAATTAATCGTAAACATAAACATTAATTATTAACTTTAATTCTCATTCGCTAATGTGTGCAATCCCGTGGTCACGATTTCGAATCCGGACATTCACATGTTTGTAAATATATACATTTCCAACAGCTCCCACTTGGATATGTTTACAAAACGTGAAATGACATTGGTTAGCGTCTAGCAACACGCCAATGCCCCCGGTACAACTCGTGTATGGTTTTCTGGAGAAAAACCAAGTTTTTGATGATTCATCATCATATTCATCCTTTTGTTTCTAATACCATGTTAATAAGAATATGGATCTCACTCATTTCTTAATTAACTATTCTGTTTCTCGCTTTATGTGATTGATTAAGATTACCAATTCTTCTGAACATATTCCAGAAGACCTTGGGCATGGCCATGCAAACATCTTAACAACCCTACGAGGGGCCCAGCAGTATTATACTTCAAAATAAATTTGAATGAAACAAATCCTATTTTGACTACAAGCAGGATTCATAAATTTCGCAACACTTCTGAAAACAACCCTTATAACTACCAGTTACGTATAGCGTTAGATTGCTTCACAAAAATGCACTACATCCATGACATATCTCTTGTATCTCAAGTCAGAGGATAAATATTCATGATATACTTAATGACTAAGATCCATAAAGTATCATCATGTGGGTGGGATAAGTCCTATACTCAATTCATTGAATATCATCTGAAATTAGTCATGCTACGCATCAATATACTTTCAAGTATATTCTAGCTAATACTCAGATTTGTCTTAATTCAATATCATTCCCATGTTATTGATTGACAACGGACTATTTAGAACAACTTAAGTTATTCATGGATTTAAACATGCAAATATAGGACACAATATTATAAATGAAATTAAACGTATACCGTACTTTAATTCATTATAAATAATAATTGTTTAACATCCTTTATCCAAATACTAAATAGATCAATGCATGATAATTCTCAGTTAATGAATTTTGCCACAAGTCATGCAACTCATACTTGTTGACAAGGCATAATTTCAACTAACTTTGATCTACAAGAATTTTGAGAATACTTATTTCAAAAATTAAATAATTGAATTTCTTGTATGTGTTTACACATATCTTGATATTGTCATATCATTCCATAAGGTGCGTGATAACCTGAACCACCTTTATATGACAATCATCTTTCAAAACTTTTAAAGTTTTAAAGTATTCTTCATTCTTTAATGTATAATGCAACTATGCTCTTAGTTGAGCATAACTAGTCAACATGGTCATCATCAAGGATACCATGACTAGAATTGAGTGTCATCTCGATTATACTAGCATCATTGTGTACAACAATATGCTCTTTAAACATCCGTAAACTTCGAACAGTTATAGTGTAATGTTGGTGCCTACCAAACTCAAGTCTGTTGGCAATGACAATTATGAAATAATTGCCATATTTTCGTCCATAGAATCTAGGAGCATATCCAGACTGTGGAATGAGATTCTAAATCCAAACATATTCCTTTTAAAATATTTATTACACTAACAACTTTCAATGTTGTCAAATCATCTTGTAACCAAGCATGACACAACAATCTTATACACAACATGATGTACATGATGAATCTTCAAGTTAAACTTTAAGATCTCATTCATATTATATCTTGTCAAAGATATGTATTTATCATGTTTTATTAGACTCATTTATTTTACCGCATATGTTTATAAACATATATTCCAAGGTTGTATGTCTTATTTCCAAATCTTACAAACAAAGTTTCATTCCCAATTAAAACTTAATTTAGGTGGAATGTAGTTGCCCATACAACATATAAGATTTAAGAAAATAATACTCCCACTAGCTTTCAGGAATACTTATGAGCTATCTTATTTTAACTTATTAAATCAAACATTGATTTAATATTAAACATAATAATCATCTCATAGATGCATGCATATATCCATTCATGGATTCTTGCAGTTTGTACATATTCAAAGATTATTTGAATTCATAAAACTACTTTGTATTACTTATCGTCCTCGCAAAAGTAATTCCACAACAAAGAGTTTTGATATTCATTGTCAAAATTTCATATCAATGAAACTAAGTATGACAATTATAATCTTTATACTTTTATTTAATGTATCTAGAAAAGAATATTCAATCATAGTTAATTGCTTAAATATGATTAATATTATTATCACTAGACATGCATTAAATATGTGTACAATATTATCCATATAATTTCTACATAAAGATTTAAACCACTAGGGTTTCCATTCTTTGAAGAAAATCATCTTCATTTAGATAAACCAAGTATCTAAAATTGATTATATTTATGGACAGCATCTCAACATTCATAGTATGATTGATTTACCACAATTCAACATTTGGTAAATTCATCATTATGATTAACAGGCTTACCATGATCCTGTAACTCATAATCCTCAGCATATTAAATATCTGAGATATCCTTACGGATCTATGAATGAAAATTCCATCATTTTTTAGGTCTATCATTTACATGTTTAGCCTCATCATGATATTTGCTAGTGCATTTTAGAAGATTATGTATTTTGTAATTCAATCTTTCAAGATCTAAACAAAACTCCCACTTGCCTTTAACAATTTAAAGATTACCTTTAAATAGTTTATCAAGTAGAGCAACAATACATTGTTCTCTTTTGGGATATTACAAAAAACGTTGACAGTTCCTAACATTAGTTTGTTACAACTCACTTTATAAGTAGTTTAACAAATTCAGAACTTCATTTATAAGACTTAATGTGATTCATCACATTCCATAAACAAATGGTGTCTTATCAATCTTCTAGGTTGGAGTCTTATTGAGTATATTCAATCTATACTCAATCTTCTAACCTTGATAACATGTGGAAGAAACTATAGTTATCTTGAATCAAACATGCCAATAGATTTTGATTCTTCTAACTGAACATACCATAAAACTATGGTATTTCATTAGAATTAATATTGTAAGATAATCTAATAATATTTAAGACAACCATCTACTCTTTGGCTTACCTATTTACCAACAAAGTAAAACTTAATGGTACAATAGAATTACCAAATCAATTGCATGCATTATAACTCAAGTATTCTTGACCAAGTCAAAAGACATACCAGTTATAATCCCACTATACGTTATTAGTCATTGATCAACTCATTGACTTCATGCATATGTCTTAAAACATAGCAAGTTAACGTCTTACTTTATATTGTAAGTCTTGTATAAAAAGACTTCATGTTTGTGACTTTACAAAATCATAAACATTTATAATTAAAGTAATTATGAACACCACCTCAGGTTTCAATTAATATTTCAAGTTAATATTTACTACATATATTTAAGTCATTCAACGAATACTTAAATTCAAAGTAGTATTAGATTACTTCATTTAATTATGTCATTCCATGAAAAATTCAACGTAAGAAACTGCAAAATCATCCATGCTCGTTCTCACGACACGTGGATATTTTACCTTGGGCTATAATCTAGTTCACGTTCTCACGTAACATAAATTGTAACTACAAGTGTTTCTTAAATATTGAATGACATAAATATTGAAAATAAAGTAGTCTTTGTTATCATCTTGACACATATTCTTAATAAGGCAATCATACATATTTAAATGTATAATTCCTATTGGAACGTTACTCTCTTACCTTGCGGTCAAGAGAATCATATTTATATGTGTTGTACCTTGCACATAATAAAGATTTCTCCCACTTGTGCATGGAACAACATCATGTAGCAGATAAACAGCACGATACACGTTCGTTTATTTGATTAATATGATTTGTGTCATAGATATAACAAGTAGATGTAGGACTATATTGATTAGTAAGGAAACGCACATGACAATCCTTGAAAACCATAAGTGCCTACAATTGGAAAGTAATTATCTTTGAAGATAATCTGGGTTACTACACAGGAAATAAGGCTTGTAGCTCTCACTGAATTAGAAATCATTAAAACAACTTCTTATTCAGTAATGCAACACAAATACTCCCACTGAATCTGACAACATTGTAAGTGTTGCATAACCAGTGAAAACAACTTGCTTGCTATTTATTTTCCTACACCTTTAAAGAACCATACGTAATCATTACTAAGGTACTAAAAGGTGCGTTCTACTCTATGAATGATGGGTTATCCATCAATGTTATTAACTTGAAAAATTGGGTATGCAATTTCTTCCTCAACAGGCCTACCATCCCATACTGGTATGTAGTACCTTTAAAGGCTAAAGCAAAACAACTAGATAAAATATGCTAGTTTGCCTTTTACCAATTTTCGCGGTAATTGGTCTAGCTTCTAATTTAGTACCTCATATACATGTTTTCCAGTTAACCAACATTCATGTTGTTACAAAGGATTCATTCACCAAATGAGGGTAATGAAATCTTTATGGAAAATAAGATGTGCAATTCATTGCTATGAGTTACATTAGAATTTAGACAATTCAAATGTTCCTATTATACCTTTCTCATTCATGAAAAGGAATAGGATTGAGTCTCATGCTTCTCCCATGGAAAAGAGACTTCGTTTGTCTTTTCGGTAAACTATTCTCGATCAAACATTTGTTTGAAAGCAGAATGGAACAATTTACTGATCAAAGACTAAACTTCGTTTACGGTTAAATGTTGCAATTATACATTCAAAAGAATTACAAAATTCAATTTTAGTATTTTCGATAATTAACCTTTTCAAGAAAATTAAACACCCATGGTTCATAAACATATAACCATTTAATTTTCACTGAAAAACTAGGATCCAAATTGTCATAATCTCATCACATCAGTTAATCTGCTAGTAATGAACCTTATACAAAGTGGTAGAGCTTTTGCTCAATTGCCAATTTCAATTGCAATTCCTAGATTTATGGGATTTACATATAGCCAATTTCAATTGCCATGTAAACATGTTTTATCCCATCTTATGCCTTGAGTTGCCAGTTCTCACTACAAAACTCAATTAAGTTTTCCAACTTAAGAAACTGCAAAATCGTCCATGCCCGTTCTCACGACACGTGGACATTTTACCCTTTGATTACGATCTAAGTCACGATCTCACGCAAATAAAAGGTAATCTTAGGTGTTTCCGTTTCGTTGGATGGCATATAACTTAAATTAAAGGGTAATAATTTTGATGTCAAATCAAATATGTACAAAGATGTCATGCATTCATCTTCGTAACATAGGTTTTATTAAAACATTTATATCTTGTTTTAATGTTTAAGCTTTTCATCATCAAACTTTAATTGAGGTATTGGGTTCACCAATCAAGGAATTTAGTGTTAATTATCATCCATTATACCGTACTTTTGCATAAGTGTAAACACTTAGTGTTTCGGATAATTACCACCGAAGTGGCGCATGGAATCAACACTAATTCGCCCTTAAGATGAGCTTGCACATTTAATGGCTTACTAAGTAGCTCCATTCGAACTTACAGAGGGCAGAGGACCAGGTACGCGCTAAAGCACAACCTTAGACATCCTTTCAGTGTGACTGTGCGCACTTCTTTAAATCCCTTTTATTAATTCATTCTCATGGGTGAGTCGTTCAGTCATTTGTACCAAAGTCATCATCAATTAAACGATTATGATTACTATTCTTAAAAATACATGTTTCACCATTGTTTAGGTCAGTTTATTTTCTTGTAAAAATACCCTTGTTACACATAACAAACAAGCAAGTATTTGAAAAAATAAACAAATAAACAATGAATGCATAACAAATAAAAGTCATGCATATCAAATAGCCACATGCAAACGGTTTTGATAAATCTTATTAATAACCAATTCTAGATCTGTCAATATGCATATATTTAATTAAGACTTTCACCCGTTTTCATCTATGTACAAGGTGAACCACATGCATCGATTCATCGATTGCGTAAGTCAAAACTAAATATATACCACATAGCACATAATTGATTAAATAATAATTATTGAGGTCTTCCCCAATTTTAGATTTATCATAATTTAGTGTATATCACTTAAACATGAAAGACATACAATAAAAGCAAATCCATGATAAAACATGCAGATAATTATCATGGACATAAAATTACACTTAACAATTAATGCAATTAAACAGAGTTACGCATATACACATAAAGTTGCATGCATCTTAGGGTTTCTAATCCAATTAAAACAATAGTTTACAAAACCCTAATTAGGGCACCAAAAAACGCCCCCCCCCCCTTCTAAATTAGGGTTTAGGTTTTGCAAACCCTAGATCTACGCATACAAATAATAACACAATCATGTTTATTTTAATTATGTGTTTCAGTAATTAATTACTTGTTATACAAGGCTCGTGATGCCACTGTTGAGTTTATGATATATAAAATACAATAAAACATAAAGACATCAAGAGTACACAGCGGAAGACTTAAAGATCATAACAAATAAATTAATTAACTGAAAGTATGCGTAACGTACCTCTTGCGAATGTCAAATCCCTCGAGCAAAGCAAAACAACCCTCGAGCAAAGAAAAACAAAGAAGTACTTATTGGTGTAAGAATAATGTCTTACAACCACGTTCTTGTACACACGAATTAACCAAACGAATCAAGCGATTGCTAGATCTAACACAAGTCCTCGTTTAAGAAAAACGAAACCAAACTCCCTTACATGGGGTGTTCGGCCGAATATTAGACTAGAGAGAGGAGAGGAGAGATCTAGGGTTAATTCAATGCACAAGTGTTTGAAACCCTAGAACCTAACCCTCTTTATATACTAGTAGGTAAACTTTGGGAACAAGTTAGGGATTAGGCCTTGGAAAGCCCCATATGGCCGGCCATGTAGAAAGCCCAAAGCCAAACCCATAACTTTTCCAAGTTTTCCATTTCTAGTCCTTTCTCTTTTCATTTAACGGTCGTTAGTCATTTTTCCGTTAAATACTTAACGATCGTTAACCGGACTTAATGTGTAATAATTAATCGTAAACATAAACATTAATTATTAACTTTAATTCTCATTCGCTAATGTGTGCAATCCCGTAGTCACGATTTCGAATCCAGACATTCACATGTTTGTAAATATATACATTTCCAACAGTATAGACTATCAAGCTTTTATTTATAGTGTCTATACAAGGGTTGGTGTTCTACAAGGGCCTGCATCATGTTATGATTCACATGGTATTGCTCAGTTTAGTAGACTTATAAAATAAATAATTTCTTATCTATCCAATAAATATATATATATAAATGAATATTTCGCTTATATATTTCTTGGAGGCCATTGATAAATAATGATATATGAGCTTCCCCAACTTGAAATGAGAATTATATTCTATATATATTTGCCCATTGTTTCATTTTCTATACCTTTTAGAAGCCATGGTATTTCATAGACTACACTATATACATTTTTGTCACTTAGTTACATTGCCCATATTTAAGGATAGGTCTATTTTAGGCGTCTTATGTAGAATCAAATCTGAAAGCCATCATCAAAATAGCACATGTGCCAGCTGGCGTGAATAAAATAACAAAGAAATAAATATCGGATAAAGTTGGTGAAAATAATATATTTCATAATTTCAATAGATGTTGATTTATAGATTCATGTACCCAGTCTTCATCAATGCAAAATGTATGACCATATATTAGCAAAAGCAGCACCCAACTTTTTTTGTTGCTGAGAATGCAAATTTTAACTAATTTCTATTAGAAAGACATTTATAATTTATATAATCTAATTACACAATTGTCCATAATTGGACCACCCACAACTTCTTGGTTAGGGCCTTACCGTTCTCGCGGGGACCGTCAGGCCAAAGGCCCTTTCGTATTACTTCGTAGTAACTATAAATGTAGTCGTGCAGTCCAAGGAATTATTGCCGATTTGTGTGTATGATCGCTGACGTTAACGACTTTGTATAATGACTATTTACAACATTACATGCAATGTGACAAATTACATATCTCCAAACAAAAAAAATCAATTGCTAATAGGAATTATTTATTAAAGAAATTATCTATCATGCATTATTTTTATTTGGATCTAAAATCAAATGCATGTGCCAATTTGATTTCATGTACTATCTGTTTCATGTGTACATCATTCAGCAAACCACCCAACTTGGGGAAATTAGTATGAATACAACCCATGGTTTTATTCTCAAAAACTTTTGGAGTATAATTGAGGTTTTAGCAAGCATTGTACCAAGATATGCAGTTATATAGTTTAAATTTTTCACTGCCCATACTCAAGAGCCGAGGAGCCATTATAGCAGTTTCCATTTTTCTCGGGTATTATTTCTTTCTTGCACAGATAGTGGAATAAAAGTCCCGAAATGGAAGATCATATTGTACCACTAGAAATAGAAAGCCCAACGTCACAAACGACCTTTGGAGATATCTAGCCGGATGGATAGAATAAATGCTAAAAGGAACATATCAACATTGTTAGGATTGAGCGCGTCATTATGTAAATATGGGTTTTGTGTGGGACTCTTGCAAATGCCCTATGCTAATGTTTGTTCCCAGTCGAAAAAAATCAGTGAGGTCAAATCTCTCCTCCATGTTCCCTTGCTTACATTTATATGTTTAAATCTTTCCACCATCCTACTTTCATGAACTTTGCTACGGTTTGAATATTTAGCCCCTTTCCTGCTCAAATCGTGGCCGTATAATGGGTGATGCGCTCCCAAACAGTCAAGCTAAATCACACAAGCCTGCCACTTGTGAATGGCAGACCGTAACAAGCTTAAAACTGCTCAGGAACGAACTCAATGAAGATCTGAGGAGTATAGAGTCTCCCCGGGTCGTTATGTCCCAGCGAGCTATGCAATGGATCACCCTACGATTAGTGATCGAGAAATTTGAACGAAAAAGGGATTTGAGGATGACTATAACTACAGAAAAAGCCAACAAATAACAACGGCTTAAATGCAAATTAAAAGAAATTAAAAAGATAAAATCTATTAAATAAATGCTATCACTATAATTAAAATGATGTTTTTGTTTTTAGGTTTTTATAAAACTGGAATTAAAAACTACGCGACGTATAAATAAAAACGTGAAACTAAATCAATATTAACCCTAAAAATATGAAAATGATGTTTTTACAAACCTAATGATAAAATAAAATTATTAGAAAAAGAAAATTATTTTTATAACTAATTATCTAATTAAAAACTATTTTTAACTATTAAATAATAACCTAAAATACAAGAAAATATGAAATAAAGCTAGAAAAATAAAATTAAGACTTAGAAAAATCTAAAATATCAAAAGAGAATTTTCAAAACTATTTTTGTATTTTTCAGATTAATTTTCTATTTTCTACAAATTTTAAACTATTTTAATCTAATTTAAATTGTGAAAAATATCAAATAAAAGTGGAAAAATAAGGAAAAATCTTTTTTATGCTTTTTATATTTTTCTTAAACTGAGAAAATTGAAAAACTATTTTTTTGAACTTTTTCTCAATTATTTGCAATAAAAGCTATTAAAAATTGATTAAAAACTACTTTAAAATAAGAAAAATAGCTAACAATGACCAAAAATTATGAAATTCTCAGGAAAATTCTAAAATGATATTATAAATCTATGAAAAATGAGAAATCAACAGCTTATGTGTGAAAAATAAAAGTTGCAGTGTAACTGCTACTAGAATAAGCTACCAAATATAAGCAAACAAGTGAGATAAGCTACCAATCAGTTACCTAAGCTATATTATACTAAAATGAGCTAATTGCAACTGATTATAACTACTCCTAACAAGCCACAAGCTCTAACTCAAGATTATGCAAACTGCTTATTGAGCAAATCAGCTAATGACCCCCTACTGTTGGGGCTTGTGCACAAGCTAAACCAATAAGCTAGACCAAAAACCAATTATGCAGTCCTATAAAACACCTGGCCAGCTACAATTAGATCAAATACTAGACTCTAACTCACTAATTTGAGAACAATGCAACAGCTGCAAGTTTCCTGTTTCACACTCAATTTATACTGAGTGTGAACAGGGGAAAAGTGCTTATTTGAACAGCTGTTTTGAAGATTGAAAAGACTAGATAAGATTGAACAAAAAGCAGTTGCCAAAACTAGACCAATTGAAGTTGTGAATTCCTAAGTTTCACTGGATTTGGACAAGAAATGAATCTGTGAGAGATCCATCAAGTTTTGTGAAAAACTGAAAATCACACTTTGACTTTTTATAACAGATTGTAAAGTTTGACTAAAATGAAACTTGATTCCACTTTTATGACTGATGTTGAAGTATATTGATGAAATGAACTTAATGCAAGCTTTGTCTAAGACTTTTAAACACCAAACAAGATTTTGCAAATCCAAAATCCACAACAGTTAAGAGTTGAGATTGATTATGTGAGATATTGATTTTTTGAACTAGCAGGCACAATATTTTGACTCAAATGAGTTACTTAGAGCTAGATAAACTTGAACCAACAAAAAGCTAACACTGAATTCACCTTTAGTACAGATTAAGCCATAAACCAAACACCCCTTAATTTGACTGTTTTGTGGTTAAGATGAGTTAACTACTGAACCAACATATGCTAATGATCAAACTAACTTTAACTAATCTAAATACTACTTTTTGAACAGATAAAACTTATTATAAACCACAAGAGAAGATTATGCTATAAAATTGGAAATAACTTACAAGTGGTCCTAAGCCACAATGGCTTGCAACAACAACCAGTGAACCACTATCCTAAATATTAACCCAATAAACCTGAATCAACCCATTTCCATGGCTGCATCACCCTAATTCCAATTCCATGACCATTTTAGCTCCCAGTTGACTTTTGTTGACTAATTTCCAAACTTGCTAAAAACTTGAACTAAAGCTTACAAAAAGCTATGATAAGCTTGTGTAAGCTTGTTAGGACTGAGAAATAAGCTTATTGAAGCTTGGTTGTAAGAGATAAAAAACTGAGATTTTCAACAGTGGACAATAAAGATCAATTGTAAACATAAACTGATATTAATGCTTGAAATGAGTTTCAATACTCTTAAATACTTAAAGTTGATACAAATTAACAATAGGTTACAGGTTTTACATTAAACTAAAGCTTTAAGAATAAAAACGACATTAAAGATAAAAACTAAAACTAGTAGACTCCCTTTCTTGCTTCCAAATGCTCCTTTTTATATCCCAATCTCTTTGTCTCTTTCTTCTGATGAATTCCCACCTTTTTTCTCAGCCATTGGATGGCTTAAAGCAATCCTGGCCTTTGAATGGATTTTGGCGCCAATTCTGGATTTTAACAGTGAGGTTGAGATGGTGGGTGAAGAAGCATTAATTGCTTTTGGAGTTTGGTGGAGGTGGGGGGAACAAGGTGAGGTGAGAAGGAGGCTGGGAGGATGTAATGGTGGCTGGGTATGCAGACAGGGGGAGGGAAATGGGGGAAAGGGGAAGAAGACTTTTTGGCGGGTTTGGGGGGGTTGACTGGTTTGACCGTGGGTTAAATATTAAAAGGGGGGTCAAAATGCATATATGACAGGGGTTCACATGGAGGTACAAGGGTCCAAGAGGTCAAAAAGGGTTTAATAATACATAAGGACCCATTTTGCAATTTCTGAAAATTAGGGGACCACTTCTGCCATTTCATCAAAGTTTATCCAAGGGTTAAAAGTGACAAGCTTCAAAAGTACAGGGACCAAACTTGACAATTTCTAATTTCCAGGGGCCATTTCTGCCAAATTTCAAACTTGAAGGACTAAACTTGTAATTTTCTCAAACTTTTGATATTTTTCACCAAAGGACTAAATTTGACAACTTATGATTTTAAAAGGACCTTTGGTGATTTTACTTTTTGAAATTATGGCTCAGGGACTAGTTTTGACAATTTTAGAAACTTGGGGGACTGAAACTGCCAATTATGCAAACTTTGCTCATTTTTCATCTGATTTTAAACATTTTGCATCTGAAACATATGCCATTTTGGAATATTTTCAGTATTTTGATGCATTTGTGAGCATTTTTAAACGTTTTGCAGTTCAGATTTGACTAAAAATGATGAGTATTTACACACTCATCAATCCCCCACACTAAACTATTGCTAGTCCCTAGCAATCTTTTGAGAAAAACTTAATGGATTTGAAACTCTTTACCAAAAGCCATTACTTCTGGAGTAGCCAAATGTTTCAGTTCAAGTAAGAACCATGGTACACCGATAACCATGTGATTTTGAGCAAACCACCAGCTTCCAACGGATTTGATTTGTCTTTACCAGAAGCCGTTTGCTCTGGACTAGCCAACTCTTAGATAAATTATCAATATTATCTTTGGTGAGCTGATTACCAATTATGGTTTTTCCACTGCCTTTACCACAAGCTATAATCTTGCGGGCTAGCCAACTCTTCACTTTTTAGGATATGGTGAGCTGAATACCATACAATTTTGGGCAAATTGCAAGCCGTTAACGGATTTGAGATATCTTTACCAAGAGCCGTTTGCTCCTGGATTAGCCAATCCTTTTGTCTTACAGACATGGCGGACTGATAACCAAGATGAGTAAGTGTAGAACACTTACTCAAAAAAAAAAATTTTGGCCAAAAACGGGGGGATTGGGCGGTATAATTACATGATAAAATTCGTGAGAATCCCCCCCACACTAGAGATGAATATTGCCCTCAATATTCAAAGTACCGGCGGTTATGCCGAAACAAAGAACGTGAAAGGGAAATACTACGGCCATTATTTAGAAAGAAGATTTTTTTTTTTTTTTTTTTTTTTTTTTTTTTGAATTACATGTGGGCAACCCCCCCACACTAGGGTGGTAGAAAGATAGAAAGAAGTCAGAAATATGGGTGAAAACCCATATGGCATGCTACTTTTTTTGATTCCCGAGTCGCTAGCTTGACTCGACCCCGTATTCATTTGTTCATGGGGAAAGTAACGTGGAAAACCAATCTCGATCGGACTTTCATTCATAATGTTAATGAACATATGAACATCAGAAAGTTCCACACCGACGAGATACAACCTCGGTATTGTTAATAGTAGAAACTATAAAGGATGATACCGGGGTCAAAGATGGTGTCCTCATTCCCGAAAGAGAAAAGGGAAAGAGCAACCACATCATCTGTGAAGAATGGAATAAAGACGTACATGAGAATGCATGTCCATTCCTCAGCAGAGAGAAGCAAATCACCAGTTTTGACATCTTTAAGCTTAAACTTGAAGCTTAGATGGTGATTGTCAAGAAGATATCCGGGAGGGAGGGTGGGAAATGGTTCTTCAATCAACAGATTTTCCAGAAAAAGAATGTCTCCCTCCGGATCAAGGTAAGTGTTATCAATTCCCGTTGGAATTGACTCATCACTAAGAAATGCATCGACTTCATTCCAAAAGTTGTCATCTTCCTCATCAGGAGTGAGAGAAGGGATGGAAGAGTCGGGAATAAGACTAGAAGATGATGGATCATTTTTGAGCAATTCATCAATGGGAAGAATGTCTCCCATTGGATCACAAACATCATCATCCAACTCAGATGAAACTGAAGAGAGTTTAGTTTCATTCACAGAGTTAACAAACTCGATGCGACAAACTGATTCCGGAGGTGGGACAAGTGGTGTGCTCTTAGAGCTAGCAGTTTCCACCACTTCCGATGAAGTCTCCGATTCTAGATCATCATCATCATCAAGAACACTCTTGACTTCCCTGGTACAGCTTTCAAACCATTTGTTTGAACCAGGGGTAATTTTCAAAGCTTTGAGCTCAGCACGTTTTTGAAAACTCCTCTTAACCGTGAAGTTTGAGAGTGTTGCATTGAATCTTTCAGATCTTTGATCAATTGTGGCAACACTCTGTTTGTACAGAGGTTTGGAGTTCTGGTTGATATTTAATGTGAGCTCTTCGTTGTCAACCCGTATGGTCAACTCTTCAGCAAACACATCAATCAGAGCACGACTCGTTCTCAAGAAAGCTCTCCCTAAGATGAGGGGAACTCTAGGATCTGCATCGAAGTCTACTACAACAAATTCAGCATGAAAGTGAAATTTTCCCACTTTCATCACGACATCCTCGGCTATCCCAAGTGGACGAGTTACGGTACGGTCCGCTAGCTCGAGTGTCATACGAGTGGATGAAAGTTCAGGAAGAGACAGTTTCTTCCATACTGAGAGTGGCATGAGGTTAATGCTAGCGCCAAGATCGGCCAAGGCGGAGCATTGAAACATCCCCAAGAAATCACACGGGATTAAAAACCGGCCAGGGTCTTCAAGCTTTTCGGGAAGCTTATTAAGAATGGCCGCTGAGCATTGCTCATTTAGAGGGGTTTTCGCCATCTCAGACAACTTGTCTTTGTTGCTCAGTAAGCCTTTAAGCGTGGATGCAAATTTAGGCATTAGAACGAGAGCATCAACGAAGCTTATATCAAAGTGAAGCTCATTGAAGATTTGGAAAAAAATTTCCATTTGCTCTTTGTTTTTGTCTTTGAGCTTCTCATCATTCATTCTTGATGGGTAAGGAAGCTGATTAGACTTTTGAGCCGGGATGGAAGTGTTTTCTGGCTCAAGATTTTTCTTCGGAACATCGGGTTCCGGACTTAAGGCTTGGACTACCGAAGGTGGGACGTGTGCGGTACTTCGTGGGCTTGAGAATTGCACCTTGTCCGTTGTATCCTTGGTAACTTGACTCATTGGCACAGGAGGATGGGGCATAGGAGTCGTAGGTCCATTGTGCGTCTTACCACTACGAGTGGTGACGGCTTTCAACTCGGAATTGGGATTAGGGATAGTATTGCCTGGGAGTCCTCCAGAAGATGATGAAGCTTTGTTCATATTCATGTTCATGAAACTGCTCATCATATTCTTTAACTCATTTGTCTGCCGAGACATTGTGGTATCAATTTCCTTTTTAAGCTCAACTCTCATGTTATTGATCTGAGTTTGCATTGAACGCATGTTTGACTCAGTCATTTTCATGAAGTCATTTGGCATGGGAGCTTGAGGAGGTTGTTGATAACTTTGATGATTAGGAGCTTGATAAGGTTGGTTGAAATTGTTCCGGTTTTGATTGAAATTTTGAGAGTTATTGAAATTTTGTCCTTGATTCGGAACAAAGCGATTCTGATTGCCATGGTTTTGCACAGGAGGAAAACCAGGTGGTGTCATACCGCTAGGTGCACGGTAGTGAGGATCAGCCTGTGGTCGGTATTGATTGTGGTTTACCGAAGCTACGGGAGCTTGGTAAAAGGAAGCATCGGTTGCTTGACAATCATAATACGCATGTGGACCACTACAAGTTTCACACACCTTGTTTACGGCTTTGACTGGTTCAGGCTTATGAATTTCGCTTTTGATTTCCTTAACATCCTTAATCATACAACGGATAGCATCCGTTAGAGCAGCTATCGGAGCTGCTAACTCAGAAGAGTTACTGGATGAAGAAGCAGGAGGGTTAGGAGTATTGACTTTGTTGCGAGAAATAGGAACTTTTGATTTTTGCTCGCAAATCTCAATCACATCTTTAGGTCTACGATTCAAGATATTGCCGCCTGCGGCTGCATTCAAGGAATCTTGATCATTACCGTTCAACCCATTGTAAAAGATATTAACTTGTTGAAGCTCCGTGAATTCATGATGGGGGCATTTCCTGAGGAGATCTTTGAATCTCTCCCATGCCTCTCCAAAGTTTTCATCGAAATTTTGACGAAATCCAGAAATTTCATTTTTAAGATTAGTCGTCTTTGATGGAGGAAAGAAATAATTCACAAACTTTTGAACAAGATCCTCCCAAGTTTCGATAGATCGAGGGGGTTCTTTTTCCAGCCAAATCCGGGCTGTCCCCTCAAGTGAGAATGGGAAAAGCATCAACTTGATGACTTTTTGTGGTACATCCTTGAAATTGATGGTTGAGGTCAACTTGTTAAACCAACGGATGTGTGCATACGGGTCTTCTCGGTCAAACCCGTGGAATTGATTTGTAGACACAAGTTGGATCAAATGTGTCTTCAATTCAAAGTGATCAGAGTTGATTACTGGTAGAATAATGGCATCTCCATAACCCTCGGTGGGTGCCTGGAGCATTTCCGCCATAGTACGTTCATCTGCCATATTGTTGCTTGAAATAGTACGAATCTCGGGTTCGACTATTTGGGCAGCACGTCTACGAGAACGTCTTCTTGGAATTTCTGCTAGATCACGCAAAGGACTCAATGATCTAGAAGAACGAGTGCGCATGCACTAGAGTTAACTCTAAGGAATCTCAGAGCTAAGGAGAGAAATGGGAATTATGAAAATCTTTCAGATGAGAATGAGAATTATGAAGACGTTTTATAAAAATCGGGGTGAGAAGAATCTTTATGGGTTTTCTGGTTCTGAAATGTAGATATCACAACAAAATCAATTAACACAAAATCGAGGCAAAACAACAGTGAACTTAACCAATAATCCAAGATGAATGGCTTCTTTGAAAAAGGTACACCAATCACAAGGACACAAAGGCAAGTTTTAAATCTTTAGTTCGGGAACTTATTATGGTCGCACCCCCAGTTAGGTAGTGCACTGCCTTGGTTTGCGGTGGTAATCTTTTAAGTTGTTATTTATTAAAGAAAACGACGAATCTTTTTGTATTTTTTTTTTTTATATTTGATACATATATATAAACAAAAGGAAAATATTTTTGTGTTTTATACGTTTTTGGCTGTTTTTTGGTTTTTGGATTTATAAGAAAATATGGATATATATATAGATAGATAGATGGATGGTATAAACAAATGAGTGAGTATTCAAACAACTAATCTGCTAAACGGAAGATAGATCAGCACAGCTCCCCGGCAGCGGCGCCAAAATTTGATGCGCTCCCAAACAGTCAAGCTAAATCACACAAGCCTGCCACTTGTGAATGGCAGACCGTAACAAGCTTAAAACTACTCAGGAACGAACTCAATGAAGATCTGAGGAGTATAGAGTCTCCCCGGGTCGTTATGTCCCAGCGAGCTATGCAATGGATCACCCTACGATTAGTGATCGAGAAATTTGAACGAAAAAGGGATTTGAGGATGACTATAACTACAGAAAAAGCCAACAAATAACAACGGCTTAAATGCAAATTAAAAGAAATTAAAAAGATAAAATCTATTAAATAAATGTTATCACTATAATTAAAATGATGTTTTTGTTTTTAGGTTTTTATAAAACTGGAATTAAAAACTACGCGACGTATAAATAAAAACGTGAAACTAAATCAATATTAACCCTAAAAATATGAAAATGATGTTTTTACAAACCTAATGATAAAAGAAAATTATTAGAAAAAGAAAATTATTTTTATAACTAATTATCTAATTAAAAACTATTTTTAACTATTAAATAATAACCTAAAATACAAGAAAATATGAAATAAAGCTAGAAAAATAAAATTAAGACTTAGAAAAATCTAAAATATCAAAAGAGAATTTTCAAAACTATTTTTGTATTTTTCAGATTAATTTTCTATTTTCTACAAATTTTAAACTATTTTAATTTAATTTAAATTGTGAAAAATATCAAATAAAAGTGGAAAAATAAGGAAAAATCTTTTTTATGCTTTTTATATTTTTCTTAAACTGAGAAAATTGAAAAACTATTTTTTTGAACTTTTTCTCAATTATTTGCAATAAAAGCTATTAAAAATTGATTAAAAACTACTTTAAAATAAGAAAAATAGCTAACAATGACCAAAAATTATGAAATTCTCAGGAAAATTCTAAAATGATATTATAAATCTATGAAAAATGAGAAATCAACAGCTTATGTGTGAAAAATAAAAGTTGCAGTGTAACTGCTACTAGAATAAGCTACCAAATATAAGCAAACAAGTGAGATAAGCTACCAATCAGTTACCTAAGCTATATTATACTAAAATGAGCTAATTGCAACTGATTATAACTACTCCTAACAAGCCACAAGCTCTAACTCAAGATTATGCAAACTGCTTATTGAGCAAATCAGCTAATGACCCCCTACTGTTGGGGCTTGTGCACAAGCTAAACCAATAAGCTAGACCAAAAACCAATTATGCAGTCCTATAAAACACCTGGCCAGCTACAATTAGATCAAATACTAGACTCTAACTCACTAATTTGAGAACAATGCAACAGCTGCAAGTTTCCTGTTTCACACTCAATTTATACTGAGTGTGAACAGGGGAAAAGTGCTTATTTGAACAGCTGTTTTGAAGATTGAAAAGACTAGATAAGATTGAACAAAAAGCAGTTGCCAAAACTAGACCAATTGAAGTTGTGAATTCCTAAGTTTCACTGGATTTGGACAAGAAATGAATCTGTGAGAGATCCATCAAGTTTTGTGAAAAACTGAAAATCACACTTTGACTTTTTATAACAGATTGTAAAGTTTGACTAAAATGAAACTTGATTCCACTTTTTATGACTGATGTTGAAGTATATTGATGAAATGAACTTAATGCAAGCTTTGTCTAAGACTTTTAAACACCAAACAAGATTTTGCAAATCCAAAATCCACAACAGTTAAGAGTTGAGATTGATTATGTGAGATATTGATTTTTTGAACTAGCAGGCACAATATTTTGACTCAAATAAGTTACTTAGAGCTAGATAAACTTGAACCAACAAAAAGCTAACACTGAATTCACCTTTAGTACAGATTAAGCCATAAACCAAACACCCCTTAATTTGACTGTTTTGTGGTTAAGATGAGTTAACTACTGAACCAACATATGCTAATGATCAAACTAACTTTAACTAATCTAAATACTACTTTTTGAACAGATAAAACTTATTATAAACCACAAGAGAAGATTATGCTATAAAATTGGAAATAACTTACAAGTGGTCCTAAGCCACAATGGCTTGCAACAACAACCAGTGAACCACTATCCTAAATATTAACCCAATAAACCTGAATCAACCCATTTCCATGGCTGCATCACCCTAATTCCAATTCCATGACCATTTTAGCTCCCAGTTGACTTTTGTTGACTAATTTCCAAACTTGCTAAAAACTTGAACTAAAGCTTACAAAAAGCTATGATAAGCTTGTGTAAGCTTGTTAGGACTGAGAAATAAGCTTATTGAAGCTTGGTTGTAAGAGATAAAAAACTGAGATTTTCAACAGTGGACAATAAAGATCAATTGTAAACATAAACTGATATTAATGCTTGAAATGAGTTTCAATACTCTTAAATACTTAAAGTTGATACAAATTAACAATAGGTTACAGGTTTTACATTAAACTAAAGCTTTAAGAATAAAAACGACATTAAAGATAAAAACTAAAACTAGTAGACTCCCTTTCTTGCTTCCAAATGCTCCTTTTTATATCCCAATCTCTTTGTCTCTTTCTTCTGATGAATTCCCACCTTTTTTCTCAGCCATTGGATGGCTTAAAGCAATCCTGGCCTTTGAATGGATTTTGGCGCCAATTCTGGATTTTAACAGTGAGGTTGAGATGGTGGGTGAAGAAGCATTAATTGCTTTTGGAGTTTGGTGGAGGTGGGGGGAACAAGGTGAGGTGAGAAGGAGGCTGGGAGGATGTAATGGTGGCTGGGTATGCAGACAGGGGGAGGGAAATGGGGGAAAGGGGAAGAAGACTTTTTGGCGGGTTTGGGGGGGTTGACTGGTTTGACCGTGGGTTAAATATTAAAAGGGGGGGTCAAAATGCATATATGACAGGGGTTCACATGGAGGTACAAGGGTCCAAGAGGTCAAAAAGGGTTTAATAATACATAAGGACCCATTTTGCAATTTCTGAAAATTAGGGGACCACTTCTGCCATTTCATCAAAGTTTATCCAAGGGTTAAAAGTGACAAGCTTCAAAAGTACAGGGACCAAACTTGACAATTTCTAATTTTTACAGGGGCCATTTCTGCCAAATTTCAAACTTGAAGGACTAAACTTGTAATTTTCTCAAACTTTTGATATTTTTCACCAAAGGACTAAATTTGACAACTTATGATTTTAAAAGGACCTTTGGTGATTTTACTTTTTGAAATTATGGCTCAGGGACTAGTTTTGACAATTTTAGAAACTTGGGGGACTGAAACTGCCAATTATGCAAACTTTGCTCATTTTTCATCTGATTTTAAACATTTTGCATCTGAAACATATAAAATGCCATTTTGGAATATTTTCAGTATTTTGATGCATTTGTGAGCATTTTTAAACGTTTTGCAGTTCAGATTTGACTAAAAATGATGAGTATTTACACACTCATTAATGGGTTTTCGGTTTTTTCATGTATATAATCAATTATGTGCATGTATTTAGGGAAGGATGTCTCATGTAAATAGTGAAATTTGTTCAGGTTGAACATGCGGACCTATCCCGCTCTACTTGTCATGACGTCTTTAATTTATAAATAGTGAAACTTGTTCCGATTGGGTGATTGGGTATTGTTGTTATTAAGAACTCTCGGTATATAATTCATTCTTAACTAATAATGTTAACATATATTGTTAATATGTGGATATATAACAATATCTGTTTTTATGTTAGACATTACAGATATATATCACCAATATACCAAAGTATCATAGGGATATATAAAATGCAATTTATACAAGGAGTAAAAAAAATCAACTTAAGTAATGCAAAGTATTAAAATAAATCGGATCAGCAATTTGGCAAGTGTGCATTGAACAGAACTACACGAATGGTATATGAACTTGGTCAATAAATTCGGCCAACATAATTACAATATATTATAAAACTGGAATTCAGGCGTGCAAAAGTTTAAAAAAAAAAAAAATGTTTTCCCGCAAAACCATAAAGTATGATATATTTACTTCATAACTTCATATACATTTACGGGATAGCAAGGAGCTAGACGGGAAAAAAATTACATGTTTTCGTACAAGCCAATATTGTAGGATCACAAATTCAATCTAGCCAAAAGCTTTTATTTTTTAAACTTACGCATAACTTCATATGCATACAAACTGAAAAACAATATCTATATTCCAAATGTAAGCTATATATATTTTTCGATACATAAATTCAAAAACATGACGATCGCACATCCTAAATAAATTCTTTACATACAAGTAAATGATATCACCAACATAAATATTATTATATCAAGTGATGATCATTTAGTGAATTGATACAATTGAAAACTATCAAGAACTAACTATTCATATACAACAAGAGTAAGGATCAAATGAGAAATAAAATTAAAATGAGAAAGGTGAGAAGAAACCACAACCGCATATTTCAGATGCACCTACAAACATAGATGCATCTCCTTTTAAATTTCTCCTCCTCATTTAAAATATGTGGCTCTAATTACTTCTCATTCTTCTCATTTCAAACTTTCTTCTCGCTAGATCTCTTCCCCCAAACAACAAATGCAAATGAAAATATGCCCCTTTTTACATGTTCTAGAGCAATACCTATAATATTCTCAGTCATAAAAAGTGACATAATAAAAACAAAATTGTAGTGCCAAACATTTTGGAAAATGTGGTCTTGAAATCACAATTTTCGTAGTCGGGCAGTAATTTTGATGAAGGCTTCTTCGTGGCAGGGAATCGTAAGTCCTCCCATTGGATGATTGAACCCATACTCTTCTTCTGACCTATGTAACAAATCTTGGAACAACGGTTGATCCAAGTAAGATAAAGGAACAACAAACCGCTTCTTTTGGATTTCTCCAACGTACACAGCCAGATGTCCTTTGGGAACATCTGGTTGGTGTTTGTTGTGCATTTTGACCATTTGCTTCAAATTACTAACGAAGGAATGCATCCGGAAAACACCCATGTAGTCGTAGTGGAAGTGAGTTAGGAAATGGTTATCTAGTTTGGATTTGATGGCATTCTCGAGATTATGAAAGTTTTATTTATAGTCTTATGGAGTTGCAACTAGCCAAAACAAATGGGAAATCAGATAAGGGAGGAATGGAGGATGATTTAATTTCTTGAATGGAACTAATTATGTCATGTGTTGCCTCACATGGTTTCACTCAGTTTATTACTCATCTAATAGAGCTTATTCTATCCACACAGTTCACTCTATATAAGAAAATGGTCAACTTGTTTTCCAGAAGATCATGATCAGAAGTTAAGCTAAAGATATATTGCTTTTTATAATAGGCAACTTTAAAGTGATGAGCCAATTTTCACGTTTAAAATTCATGCGAGTACGTGTTTTCACCAAGTAACCAAATTTCACATACGTATTACACAATGACTTGACTTCAACAACTATCTTGTAAAGTCCTCTTTTCCGGAACCAATTGAGCTACGCGTTCGAACACAACTGTATTTAGGTTGGCTACGGTTTGCGACTTGCAGAGGGGTGATGGCCCTTTTAAGGCATATTAATTACAATAATTCAGTATGAAAGGTAGATAAAGATCCAGATATACATTGCATGAGAATAAATATAGCCCATGGTTTTGCTATCAATCTGAGAGGCCAATTATTGCTATTATTGTATGACACTTTGCGAAACCCATTCCCCATGGAGTGGGACCATTGCTCAGTGATTTTATTCTTGGCTTCTCGCTGGATTCAACATGCACTTGCGCTTTCTCATACATGAAAGGCTGTACAACTACCCAAGAAAAGATTTGGACTCTTTAGGTTGTTACTTGTTAATTACTAGAAATATGATCTGTGCGTAGGCATCAAATGATGCAGATTTAAAGATGGACTTAACGTACACTGAGAGTGATACACATGACAAAATTATATATTAATTATTATTTATTTATTTATTTATTTTGAACAAAAACATGCATTAGACAAACTTAAGATCCTTACAAATCATTCCTATCATGCTAGGTAAGTTCTTGATAATCATAATAAGTGAAAATGTAATAATTATGAAAACAGGGCAGCAGAAGACAATGCAGACAACAAAGAAGACAATGCAGTGAAGAGCAACTATGCAAGATCTTATGTCTCTCCTCATCGTATTAGACATCAAAGCTACTTAGTTAAATGTGATGTAATAAACCAACCCACATTGATATATTTCAGCATCTTTGTATCAAAGGGCTATATTTATTCTCGCTGGATGTTAGTGGCGTGCATATCAACAATCATGCATAGCGATATTGTACTGTATGCATCACTAGTGTGATTTAGTGGTGAAAGAATCAAAAAGTGTGATGTGCGTATCAACACTCTTTTATTAATTATATAAAAAGGGCAGCCACATTGTTGATAGCATTTTTCTTTTTTAAATTTATACCCGGTGAATATATTATTTCAAAAAACATTTAAGTATATGAGATGTGTGTAAATCACGCATCTCAGCCCATTACATAAGCGGTAAAACTAACATAACAAGACACTACTATTCATGTAAAAGGAAACATACGACTACCCGCTAGTATCATTTGACTCAAGATCAAACATAAACTAACGTCTAATTTGACCACGAAGATTTACATCAAGCACATCAAAGAATGCATGTTGCACTTCAGTTAAATCTTCACGTTCATAATCATCATATGGATCTTCATCATAAATCTTCAAGTTGATAGCATCTTTTTAATGTAAATGTGGCAGTTTTTTTCTTCTGAGAGAGCATATCGCGTAGACCAAACCAATGTCACTTGAAGATTATAATAGGGATGAGGACGGATTAGAACTGGTTAGAACCGAAACCGGACTCGATGGACTCGAGAATTGAATTTTTGGAGAAGTGGGAACCGAAAACTGGACCGGATTTGGTTTTCGATTTCGGTTCAGGTATTGGTTCCGGTTTTTTGAATATACCATCTAGGAAATGTTTTTTTTTTTAATAGGGGCCTAAAAAATCAAAATTTTAAGCTTATGAGACGCTTGCAAGTGGGAAGATGTTTGGTGTTGATGATGTGGACACAATCGATTGCAATGGCGGTGGGGATGGAATTCCTAGACGTTTGTTTTGTTGGAACGATTGTTGGAAGACCGGGAGGACGCGATGCTTAAACTTTGAAGATATGGATTATGATGATAATTTTTAAAAGTGAAAATGACGATTTTATAATGAAACGCCAAAAGGTTTGGTGGATATCAAAATGACATTAATTATTGCACACAATAATCAAGAAACACGTAGGTATGCGAAACAAAACAAAAAGTACTTATGTTGATGTGACAACTCGGAAAATTGAAAATTTATCTATATATGCTGTCACGAATAATCCTAAATAACTCAAAACTAAAAACTCAGTTTGACTTTTGTGATCCTTTACTCGAATTATTATTAGTATCGTTGATGAGATTTCGTGGGATTTTTATAAAGACAGAATGATTAATGATATGTTTGATGGTACGTTTATATTAGGGACTACGCGAGTCGGCACAATAGAAACCTAAAAACGTGAGAAATAATAATGTTTTACTCGTTAAGCGAAAGTAGACATGTTTATGATCATTTTTAACGTAAAAATATATTTAAAAGCAATGGCACAACTTAGAAAATTTATCGGTCACAACTAATATATTTTACGAGCCGTTAATAGTGTTTTGGGAAAGTTTTGATAAATTACGATTATGGTCCTTGTGATTATGTCACCGGCGCCCCCCCCCCCTGTTCAAGAAATTACATGAATAGTCCTTGGTAAGGAATAAAACCCTAACATTTTATCCCTTTTCTCATTTCATCCTCATTTACCCCAAACCTTAAAACATCACTTTCTCTCCTCCCTCTTTGAGCCACCGTCGACAACCAAACCACCATCACCTCCACCGCGCGTCACGCCTCACCACCACCACCAAAACACTCACCTCACTCTCCTTATCATTTCTACCTACCGCACGCGCCACTACCATCATCAACGCCACATAAACCACCACTCACGCGCGAACCTCTTTATTATTTTTGATATGGTACGAGTAGATAGGGACGAAAAGAAGGTGAGAAACGAGTTTTGACTCGTTGGTGACTCACCGAGTCACGTGTACGTACTTTTGGTTCGGGTTAGGGTTTAAAAACGAGTGGGAAACTAAGTTTTGTTAATAAAAACGTAAATAAAAGTTTGGTATCATTTCGTGTGTGTCGGGTTTGAGTTGTATCGTTATTCTTTTTGTTGAGGTTTTGAGTTTGATTTGGATTTAAATGGATTTTGATGTTATTGTTGTCGTTGAGGGTGAGCCGAGACCAAAGGGTCTGGTTGGTTTGATCGTGTGGAGCCGAGAACTAGCCAAGGACCATTAGGGTCCGGTTGGTTATTGTTGTTGCCGTTGTGATGATAACCGGGACCAAGAGGTCCGGTTGGTGTTGTTGGAGCCGAGAGAAGCCAAGAACCATTAGGGTGCGTTTGGTTTTGTTTGGTGGTAGCCGAGAGCAAGCCAAGAACCATTAGGGTTCGTTTGGTTTTGTTTTGTGGTAGCCGAGAGCTAGCCAAGAACCATTAGTGTTTGTTTGGTTGTTTTGGTTGTAGCCGAGGGTTAAGCCGAGACCACTAGGGTCTCGGTGTTGGTATTGATCGAAGTTGGATGAGGATATTGTGACGTTGATGGTTGGGTTGAATTTGGACTTGATATATATATATATATATATATATTGTGAACTTTGTGCAACGTCGGTGTTACCGTGACTTTTTAGTCTCGGTTGACCCCGACAACGCCATAACATGGACTTTAGTTTATTATTGGACATTATGACATATTAAAGCCCGAGAGTCATGACTCGGACTTGTGAACTCGAAACGGATAATAACCTCCAAATAGATTGTTCGGAAATTTAATTAGACACGTATATATATTATATATATATATATATATATACATACATATATATATATATATACATATACATATATACGTATATATATATATACATATATATATATATACATATATATATACATATATATATATATATATATATATATATATATATATATATATATATAAACAAAAAAAGAAAACGATTAATAAGTTTCATATGTTAAATATTTATTAGCAAGATATAACTTGTTATTCGATATTTAAAAAGGAACTAACGACTTGAAACGAAAAGTTTTATAATAAAAAGTTATTAAATGTTTTGAGGGCACGCTTATCTAAATATATCATTTGTGAGCATTTAATGATCATTGTGATATTTGTGTGGGTTACGAATAATTTGACATTAATATATTTAAGCCACGTAGATAACAGAATTATTAGGTTGACGAATACGATAAGAGCCCATTATGTACGTCGCAAGAACTTATTAACGGATAACTTATCCTTATGACTCGTTAGGATTGTGAATTGGGTTTTGGAATAATAACTACGATGAATAAATAGTTGTATTTATCGAGTTGACGAATTCGATAAGTTCTAACGATTTATTTTGAAAACTTATTAAGCTATAAAGCTTATCATATAGTGTGACAACCCGTACTTTCAGGTCATTTCTAGACACGATTCATGTCTCATTATTTCAACATTTATAGTAAACTTGGTTTACTTGTTTCAAATTCGCGTAACCTTGGAGGTTTAGCGGCGAATTCATGATCATGTCATCACGTACATTTCATATGGACTATGATTAGTCTACATTTCATGGACATCATGTGCATCTCATTAGTACATTCACGACATTTCATTTCATCTTCAACGCGTAATTTTTATATTTAATAAACTTTATCGCGTGAGTTATTATTTTGAATAATTAATCCGTTACTTTCAAAAATGATCCCGATGTATTTTTAAACTTACATTTAGTTCATAAAAACTATATTTTAGTTTTCCTAGTGTTTCAAATTTATTTGGTATATTAATCGTTAAAATTAAATTATTACGTCGTTTTCTTAAAAATTGTACGATAATTATTTTATCACCCGAATTTCGCAAGGAAAGTATTTTTACAATTTTTATCACCTCAATACAATCTATTTTGATTTACTAAAAACTTACTTGTACCAAAAACTTCCATTTACATTAACTAAACTTTACTTTACTTACATTTTTTTTTATACAAGTTTCTACAAATTATACAAGTTACATTATATAAAAAAAAAAAAAAAAAAAAGTAAACTTTGACAAACACCTCCCCCTAAAATCCGGTCCTAGGGGGGGAGTACTCATTTATTAGTTGGTAAAAATTTCAAGCAAGTATAGATTTATACTCCATAGAATTTACTCATTCATTCATATATCTCAATAATTCAAGTTAAGCAAAATTGTTCTTCTCTCTTGTTTATCCTCTCCAAAAACCGGCCTCAACATAAGGAGATCAAGGGATCAAAATTTTTCAAGTTCAAGATAAATCAACCTAGATTATATCCTTTATATGGTTTTGAAATAAAAACCAAGGATATTTAAGTTAATCCTTGTTACTTACACCTCTTCATTATCACTAGTAAGCATATTCTTATCATTTTTATGTTTCCTCTTCATTTTCATGAGTTTCTTATCATTTTTGGAGCTTATATGCATGTATTGTGATTTATACCATTTATTTCATGATTTTAGAACTTATATATATTTATAGTCATCCTATAATTATTCCCAAGTTATTCTTTGGTCTTGATGGTGATTAGGAACCCATGACACCCTAAGAAGGTGTATGGTAGGATTAGATTAGCTTTGGAGTTGATTTAAAGGGATTAGAATAGGTTTTGTCCGAGAAAAACTATTTTTGTAAACTATATTTTAAGGTTCTGTCCTTGTTTCGAAATTCTGGAAAAACCCACTGATGGTACGACATTTTGGTCTTGAGATTTAGAAAATATACTTTAAAACGAATCCGTGGCCTTTTGAACGGATAAAAACGGAGTTATAACGAAGCCGTGGTGAATTTTTAAAGTTTGACGACGAAACGTATTTTTTTTTCTGAAAAACAGCTTGCTGTTTCTATATATTTCGGGTCAAAAACGAGCCTTAAGCTTCACAAATTATTTCGACTAGTCAAAAATATATTAGTTTACTTCGATACGAAGCTAAGGACATATTTTACGTAGAAAACGGACTTGAAACGACAAATATATGCACGTTTTTATAAAGTTGCCGTAACTATTATTTTCTGAAAAATTATATTATTTCTACGATTCAAGTATTTCATTAGCCGTAAGGGCTATGTTTGCGGCAGTTTTTAACTATGATGCAAAACTTTTTGGAACAAATTGTCTTCTAGTAAAATCAAGTTCATCGGCCATATTTTTCAAAACAAAAAGCCGTTTGTCAAGCGGAGTCATAGTAAATTATTTACGGATGTTCAAACATTGGCCGAAACTTATTTTCTGCACACAATTAGCAAAAATCACCAACTTTAACCATTAATATCTTTATGATCGAGACCTTTTGGACGAAAACTTCTGAACTGAAACTTCTAGCTATCGATACAAACTTTCCAAAACCGTCGAGTTCGCTCTCTAACGATCGACGTACACCATTTTACGACCACTTTTCCGGAGCCATTTTTGTTAATTTCAAGAAAATTCCGACGACATTGTTTTGCGACGAAAAATGGTAATTTCACCAAAAATCATTATAAAACCATTGTAGGATGACATTTTGACGTAAAAACATGTAAAGTCATTTTTGAAGGGTCAAGACGTCAAAAGAGTATTTTTCGACGATGAGTAATGTTTTCAAAACTCGTAAATGGTATAAATAACATATGGAATGCATGCATAACATTACATTGCAACTCATGACATATCATATCATTCGTCATAGGTCGCGGATAACGCATCTCATTATACCTCGGTGTACTCACTCTTGTCATCTCGTCAGTTTACCAAGTGAGTTTCGTAGCCCCTGCTTTTACTTGTTTTCATAACTGTTTTGGGGGAGATGCATGCTTAAATATTTTTCACGAGTACTTTAGATTTTTGAGGCTAAACTCTATCATGATTACCATTTCAAAGGTTATACTATATAAATTGTTCTTGTTTGCGTGCTACGGTACTTCGTCGTATAACGTTCTAAATCAGTTGACTACTGATATACATTGAGTTAGGTGCTTTTGATTATGTGCTATGGTCCTATTGATTAAGTGCTATTGTTCTAGGTCGGGTTAGGTACTATTGTGAATTCATTTGACATCATATGTTTGGAACATAAACTACACACATTCTGGCAGTGGGTTGTGGACACACAGGTTGCAAGTTTTGTATGGGCGGGACTTGGAACTGAGTGGATTTACAATGCCTTTGCTACATAAACGATTTTGGAAGGCTTTACATTTCAAAACAAACTCTATGAACTCACTCAACCTTTGTGTTGACACTTTTAGCATGTTTTAATCTCAGGTATCTAAGGCTTTCACTTCATGGCATGCATTTGGACACATCATGGAGTCGCGATGACGACGCGTCTCACTTGGGTTTTACGTACTTAAAAACATCGTTTGTATTGTAACAAACTTATTTCCGCACAAATTGGTTTTCATTTGGGACCTACTTTGTAAACTCTGATTATTTTATTAAATCAAACGATGTATTTTCCAAACGACACTTTAGGTCGTTCAATATAACTGTGATTGTGATGCTATGACAGTCAATCCCCAGGAATTCCATTCCGCTGCAAAACAGGTAATTTGGGGGTGTGACAGATTGGCATCAGAGATTCAGTTATAGAGAACTAGGTTGCATCATTGACCCTAGACTATAACTACATTATCATAGCATCTCATCATTTCATCACAAGTGCATGTTCACTTTACATGCGGTTTTTACGTACATTTTTCGAGTTATTCACTTTCATTTCACATCGATTGTCACATGGATGCCCTTAAATGCCCATTCCATTATCTTTTCCCCATACTTTAACGTGGAGAATTCTTTGTCATTCCCTATCACAATTTTTTTTTATCAGCTGATTCATCACCGATAACGTCGAATGCCGAGATAAACTTCTATATTGGGCGAAGTCACTCTCACTCCTTTGTTTCACCACTAACATGTCGAGTTACACTTTATTCACACATTAAGTCTCTAAACCATCATACATTGAAGCACTTACAACACCTCATAACCCATCTTTTCGGAACCCGTCGATCATTTTTGAAACATAATCTCAAATTTATCATTACTTATCGCAATTCTTTGGAGCGTTTATTATTAACATCGGATTTTGGCTACGTCTCACATTTCCTCTTGTTTTGAAGAAGATATGGCACCGAAGAAAGCTACAGTTGAAATGACCCAAGCGGCTATTCAGAAGTTAGTGAATGATAGCATTGCTAATGCTCTAAGAGTTGAAAGGGAAGCGGTGGCTGCTGCTGCTGCCGAGGCCGCGACTGCTGCTGTAGCCGCAAGGCTTGCTACTATTACTGGAAATGCCGGAAGATCCGGAGTTAAGAAATGTTCGTACAAAGATTTCAAAAGTGGTGAACCCACTAAGTTCCGAGGTACCGAGGGAGCTACAGCTATGGTTAGATGGTTTGAAAAGTTGGAATCAGTATTTTTGCTTTGTAACTGTCCGGATGATAGTAAAGTTAAATATGCTACAAGTACTTTACTCGATGGAGCGTTGTCATGGTGGAATTCATACGCTCAACCGATGGGAATGGAAAATGCTCACAAGCTTACTTGGGAGCAATTCAAGGGTTTGGTAACTAAGAAGTTTTGTCCTCGTACGGAAATCAAAAAGTTGGAGACGGAGTTCTATGAATTAGTAACCATTGGGTACGATATTGACACTTACATACGGAGATTTCAAGAATTGGCTGTGTTATGCCCGTCCATGGTTTCTGATAATGAGAAGTTGCTAGAGGCTTTTATCGGGGGACTTCCCGAGGTCATTCAAGGAGATGTGACTTCATTTGATCCACAAACAATCGAGGAAGCTATTCGAGTGACTCAGAAGCTTATGGCCCAGGTAGTGAAGAGAGGCAAGTACACCAACACCAACCAAAACAACAACAACAACAACGACGATAACCAAATCAACAACAACAAAAGAAAATGGGAAAATGACCAGGAAGGTTATGATAACGACAACCAAAACCATAACACTAACCATCACCAACAACATAATAGAAGACAAGAAGCCGCCAGGGTCTATGTTGCTGCACCAACAAGGGGAAGAGCTTATGCAGGAAACTTACCACGATGCCACCAATGCACGCTACATCATAATGGTCCATGTGGTATATGTTTTAGCTGTCACAAAGTAGGACACCTTGCTAAGGACTGTAAGGGCAAGACCATAGTTACGTGCTTCGGATGTGGGGAACAAGGACACTATCGGAACCAATGTCCTCAAAACCAAGGTCAACAAGTCGAAGGTGCTCATGGGAATGTATATATGTTAGAAGGAACTCGTCAAGGTATCAACGACGTGGAAGACTGAAGAAGTTCGGAAACTAGCAGCCTTAGTTCTCCTATTGTATTACGTTGTACTAAGTTTATGTCTTTCATCGTATTCGAAACTTTATAACCTAAGATGTACTACTTTTGCTAAACCACTTGTTGTAATATATTCTCATCTATCGTACTTTATTTCTTTTCGATTCGATATCATTTGCGAGGATTTTAATTCTTTTTACCTTAACTATCATTTTAACGACACTTCTCCATGTCTTTTCTCCTCGATGTTCATCACAATTTTAACAACAGTTGACCCAACACCAAACAAACATGTGAGTCGATTAGTCCAAGCATTGCATAGTTACTCCTAAATTATACATAGCCTGATCACCTATGTCTAATTCAGGAAGAATCATGCAATGAAGGGAGTAGTAGTCTTATATGAGTAAGCAATTCCGTAATCGAGCCAAATTTTCAAAAGATTTTCTTCAAAACCACTTGTTTCCAGTTTGATCCGCGTGACAGTTCTTGTTTGATGAGTTGCAAAGATCGAGCTAGAAACAAGTTGTTACCTAAACCGATTTAGCCTAATCTCATGACAGTTCTTGTTTGATGAGTTGTGAGATTAAGTAAAAATCGGTTACCAAAAAGTCCTTTGAGGGTTTTGCTCGGGAATGGGAAAGTTTGCTACATCAAACCCTAAACCCGTTAGACCTAACAACGATTGAATTCAGGGACTGAATTCCTTTTTGGATGGGCGAATGTGACAACCCGTACTTTCAGGTCATTTCTAGACACGATTCATGTCTCATTATTTCAACATTTATAGTAAACTTGGTTTACTTGTTTCAAATTCGCGTAACCTTGGAGGTTTAGCGGCGAATTCATGATCATGTCATCACGTACATTTCATATGGACTATGATTAGTCTACATTTCATGGACATCATGTGCATCTCATTAGTACATTCACGACATTTCATTTCATCTTCAACGCGTAATTTTTATATTTAATAAACTTTATCGCGTGAGTTATTATTTTGAATAATTAATCCGTTACTTTCAAAAATGATCCCGATGTATTTTTAAACTTACATTTAGTTCATAAAAACTATATTTTAGTTTTCCTAGTGTTTCAAATTTATTTGGTATATTAATCGTTAAAATTAAATTATTACGTCGTTTTCTTAAAAATTGTACGATAATTATTTTATCACCCGAATTTCGCAAGGAAAGTATTTTTACAATTTTTATCACCTCAATACAATCTATTTTGATTTACTAAAAACTTACTTGTACCAAAAACTTCCATTTACATTAACTAAACTTTACTTTACTTACATTTTTTTTTATACAAGTTTCTACAAATTATACAAGTTACATTATATAAAAAAAAAAAAAAAAAAAAGTAAACTTTGACAAACACCTCCCCCTAAAATCCGGTCCTAGGGGGGGAGTACTCATTTATTAGTTGGTAAAAATTTCAAGCAAGTATAGATTTATACTCCATAGAATTTACTCATTCATTCATATATCTCAATAATTCAAGTTAAGCAAAATTGTTCTTCTCTCTTGTTTATCCTCTCCAAAAACCGGCCTCAACATAAGGAGATCAAGGGATCAAAATTTTTCAAGTTCAAGATAAATCAACCTAGATTATATCCTTTATATGGTTTTGAAATAAAAACCAAGGATATTTAAGTTAATCCTTGTTACTTACACCTCTTCATTATCACTAGTAAGCATATTCTTATCATTTTTATGTTTCCTCTTCATTTTCATGAGTTTCTTATCATTTTTGGAGCTTATATGCATGTATTGTGATTTATACCATTTATTTCATGATTTTAGAACTTATATATATTTATAGTCATCCTATAATTATTCCCAAGTTATTCTTTGGTCTTGATGGTGATTAGGAACCCATGACACCCTAAGAAGATGTATGGTAGGATTAGATTAGCTTTGGAGTTGATTTAAAGGGATTAGAATAGGTTTTGTCCGAGAAAAACTATTTTTGTAAACTATATTTTAAGGTTCTGTCCTTGTTTCGAAATTCTGGAAAAACCCACTGATGGTACGACATTTTGGTCTTGAGATTTAGAAAATATACTTTAAAACGAATCCGTGGCCTTTTGAACGGATAAAAACGGAGTTATAACGAAGCCGTGGTGAATTTTTAAAGTTTGACGACGAAACGTATTTTTTTTTCTGAAAAACAGCTTGCTGTTTCTATATATTTCGGGTCAAAAACGAGCCTTAAGCTTCACAAATTATTTCGACTAGTCAAAAATATATTAGTTTACTTCGATACGAAGCTAAGGACATATTTTACGTAGAAAACGGACTTGAAACGACAAATATATGCACGTTTTTATAAAGTTGCCGTAACTATTATTTTCTGAAAAATTATATTATTTCTACGATTCAAGTATTTCATTAGCCGTAAGGGCTATGTTTGCGGCAGTTTTTAACTATGATGCAAAACTTTTTGGAACAAATTGTCTTCTAGTAAAATCAAGTTCATCGGCCATATTTTTCAAAACAAAAAGCCGTTTGTCAAGCGGAGTCATAGTAAATTATTTACGGATGTTCAAACATTGGCCGAAACTTATTTTCTGCACACAATTAGCAAAAATCACCAACTTTAACCATTAATATCTTTATGATCGAGACCTTTTGGACGAAAACTTCTGAACTGAAACTTCTAGCTATCGATACAAACTTTCCAAAACCGTCGAGTTCGCTCTCTAACGATCGACGTACACCATTTTACGACCACTTTTCCGGAGCCATTTTTGTTAATTTCAAGAAAATTCCGACGACATTGTTTTGCGACGAAAAATGGTAATTTCACCAAAAATCATTATAAAACCATTGTAGGATGACATTTTGACGTAAAAACATGTAAAGTCATTTTTGAAGGGTCAAGACGTCAAAAGAGTATTTTTCGACGATGAGTAATGTTTTCAAAACTCGTAAATGGTATAAATAACATATGGAATGCATGCATAACATTACATTGCAACTCATGACATATCATATCATTCGTCATAGGTCGCGGATAACGCATCTCATTATACCTCGGTGTACTCACTCTTGTCATCTCGTCAGTTTACCAAGTGAGTTTCGTAGCCCCTGCTTTTACTTGTTTTCATAACTGTTTTGGGGGAGATGCATGCTTAAATATTTTTCACGAGTACTTTAGATTTTTGAGGCTAAACTCTATCATGATTACCATTTCAAAGGTTATACTATATAAATTGTTCTTGTTTGCGTGCTACGGTACTTCGTCGTATAACGTTCTAAATCAGTTGACTACTGATATACATTGAGTTAGGTGCTTTTGATTATGTGCTATGGTCCTATTGATTAAGTGCTATTGTTCTAGGTCGGGTTAGGTACTATTGTGAATTCATTTGACATCATATGTTTGGAACATAAACTACACACATTCTGGCAGTGGGTTGTGGACACACAGGTTGCAAGTTTTGTATGGGCGGGACTTGGAACTGAGTGGATTTACAATGCCTTTGCTACATAAACGATTTTGGAAGGCTTTACATTTCAAAACAAACTCTATGAACTCACTCAACCTTTGTGTTGACACTTTTAGCATGTTTTAATCTCAGGTATCTAAGGCTTTCACTTCATGGCATGCATTTGGACACATCATGGAGTCGCGATGACGACGCGTCTCACTTGGGTTTTACGTACTTAAAAACATCGTTTGTATTGTAACAAACTTATTTCCGCACAAATTGGTTTTCATTTGGGACCTACTTTGTAAACTCTGATTATTTTATTAAATCAAACGATGTATTTTCCAAACGACACTTTAGGTCGTTCAATATAACTGTGATTGTGATGCTATGACAGTCAATCCCCAGGAATTCCATTCCGCTGCAAAACAGGTAATTTGGGGGTGTGACATATAGAGGCCGAGTTGTTTTGTCGTGTTATGCTTTGGTCTTTAGTAGAGTGCGTTCACTTGAGTCTTGTTGAGTCGACACCACACACGATGATACCAAATGCTCTTAACTGATTTGAGAATGAGATATTTTTGGAAATAGAAATGGAATATATTCAGGGATAGAAAATATTGATTTGGAAATATATTAAAGACGAATCTATAATACTAGGTTGTGCCGAGTCCGTAGTCACCGAGCCGTGTTAGCTGCTTATCTGCTTACTTCTATTGGTTATTTTTGTTGTGCTTGTTCGAGGTTTGTTTCATAGCCCCACTTTTTAACTATGATTTATTAAACTTGGGGTGAGAAAACATGCAAACTATTTTCTTGGACCTGCCACTACTTTTTGATTTGCTTATGTGTTGACTAGTAAAGTTTAGATATGCGGTAGATGTTGACTTAGACTAGGGTAGCAATCCATTGCTATATCATTGGTGCCTAGCTATGAATAGATATTTACTTCCGACCTAGACCATGGTAGCAACGTATTATACCTTGCTATATAGTCAGTTCCTGGCTAGCGTTGCTTAGGGCCCTACTGAGATCTCACTCTCGTTGCGTTATTGGAAGGAATATTTTTGGAATGTTGTTGGAATGTTTGATATATATCTGCCTTAGTCCCACATAGCAAATAAACTCTATCAGTTCCACTACTAAATTTATGATTAAACCTATGAACTCACCAGTGTTAGCTGACTCTTTTAGCATGTTTTCTCAGGTAACTAAGATGATGTTTGGATTGCTTGTTTCTTGGAGGCTTGGCAAAGAAGCATGGTTGAAGGATTAATTTAAAACTCTGATAATATTTGTGTACCTAACTTATGCTTTCTTATGGGCCTTACTTTTCAGTACTTTGAATAAATGTTACCAAATGACTAAATATTGTATTGGTTTTATGTAACGTTTTATGCTATCTTGTTTTCCTATGCTTGTGCTGTGTACCAATCCCATAGTACCCCAAAAGCTTGATTAAGTCTTCTGTTGTACCAAATTTTGGGGGTGTTACAGATTGGTATAAGAGCCGGGTTTATAGAGAACTAGGTATTAATCAAAAACTTAAACTATAACCACTTTTCATAAAAATTGATCCTTGACCGACGCATGCCAGCCTGCCAAGCCGAAGCCTCTTGAATTGAGTTTGGAATATTATGAGATTGCTATATGATTGATATGTCTTGGAATTTATGTGAAGTTTTGGTTATATGATAGAATGACGAATTAAGACTTATGTGATAATCGACTTGAGGATATGTTTAGCAGTATTTGATATGAGAGCACATCTAGAATCATTTGTTAATTGTTCTGATGATATAAATTTGGAATTATGCGGTATTTGAAATGAGACCATGCTGATTGATGTGATATATTGTATTATGAATTGGGAGATTTATGTTATGTTGGATTTACGGGTCGGTTTAACGTTAATAGACCAGACCCACACAGTTATCGGACTTATTGGGTTGACGAATCCATTAGGGCCCGATAAGTGTGTCGGATGAATTTATTAGCATATGACCCACCCTTATGACTCATTAATTGCGTATGATGCCCTGAAATATGATAACTATAAACCACCATTGTCACAGACTATGTCTCCTCCCTATCCAGTCCTCACTCACTCATATCACTTTCGTCGGCATACCTGCATGTTTTGGTTATGTTCATGACATTCTCCTCATATAGACGCACCTTGTAACTCTGAGATAGGAAACCCGTCTTATACTTCCGAAATGCTTATCCTATCGCCATTTAGAACTCCGCCTCGGAAATTAGTATATTGGAACACGTGCTTGGTATGTGTCTCATCGCAATTACTTTCTGAAAGGACACGATCGGTTATGGATTTTACTTACTCTAACTCGAGAAGTTCTCAGTTATAGGGTCTAGTCACCTTAACATTGATACGCTTACGCAGCGCGTTCGGGGTCAAAGGAACTTCATTTTCGTCGAGCAAGTTTTATAACACCCTAGGCAGTGAACTTAATCGATGTAGTGTAGTATTAGGGTAAGCCACGGGTATTGATATCGTTCTCTAGGGGAATAGGAATGCTAGTGAGAAATTACTACGCTAAGGTTGGGGTTGAGGAAGATTATTTTTTATCTTTTTTTATGTTTTTTTTTAGAAAATGGAAATTACGAATCTCGGGGTATTGGATTTGGGGGTTGGTATTTCTACCGATTACTCTACTTATCTAATCATCTAATCTAAGGTGAGTGTAGTCTATGTCTAATTGATGTGTGCTCCTATGATAGTTAAAAATGTATATGCTTAGATGTTATTACTCCCTAGTTATCTCATATTGATGGTTGAATTGTCACGTCCTTATTCTCAACGCGTTGTGTTTCTAAGGTCGTAGGGTATGCGTTTATCCCTAACTCTTTGAATTTACCTAAGGTTAATGACTACGAAGTCTCTAGGATTCATAAACTTAACACTAAGGTGATCTTTGGATGTTTAGCCTACAATTCCACTAGTAACTATAAGCTAAGGTTCAACAAAGATTAATCAAGCATTAATAACATAACGGATGACCTATCGCAATACTAGGTCAATCACAATTAAGATAAGAGACAACCAATCAATATTCAATAACTAGGTTTCATATATCTAAGCAAACACACAAGTAAATTAGCCGGACATGGGGAACATGCAAGCATACACACAAACAATTGAATACATGATTGAATCAATGAAGTAAAACACTTATCTTGTTGTAAAATAGGGTATGGAACCCTAAGATACTGCCCAAGACAGCCTTGGTTCGGTTTAGGTTTTTACTCCACAAAACTACCTCTCTAAAACTGAAAATTTCGGATTCTATATATAGTGTTACAAACTGCGACGGCGTCACTCTTTAATTGTGACGTCGTCGGGTCGCCTTCATTAGGGTTTCGTCTTGGCCACGTTATCATTGTGATGGCGTCACCTTATGCCTGTGACGTTGTCGCCTTCAGTCTCTGACGCCGTCTGGATCAAATCTAGGCCGTCTGAGCTGCGACGCCCTACTCTTTTAAAACCTGATGCCGTCACTTGTAAATAAGCAATTTGGCTACTGAGTCGTCACAAAACATGTTGCGACGGCGTCGCAGTTAAACATTGATGCCGTCCCCTTCAGTTCAAGCAGCTTGAGTGTCTCGATTCTTGACTTTGGCCATTTTCTTCGTATATTCGCGCCTTTTCGTTCGAATAAGTGACATTCCAGCAATTTCCCTTCAAAAGACCTAAAAAGTAAAAAGGAACGAAATTAAGTAGTAACGGATACAAAAGTGATCAATTAAGGGCTTAAATGACCCCTCAAAAGTGTACCTTTTAAATCCTTATCAAATATCCCTACACTTGGTATTTGCTTGTCCTCAAGCAAATGTGCTTTTAGCCAATTAATTTATAAGTTAGGGGTCATGAAGCATTAGTTTAGAACAATTCACAACACATATAAGCCCCGCAAAAGTCATAACAAGGACGAAATTACATACTAGCACCTCACAAGGGGTGTTTGGATACTCACATCTCTCGGGTGTATATGAAATATATCAAGTTGGAAATGGAAGATAAACACTCATTAACCGGTCCTAGTACATAGATTACCATAGGCTTGAGACTAGATCAAACCTCCATTGCTTTGGCGTAAGCACCTAGGAAAGACAATCCAAGAGGTCTTTTAAAGGGTTGTAATGTTAGGCTTATGGTAGGGAAACAAAGGGTTTGGTGGGATAGGCGATTTAGTGGTGGCAAGTCAAAAATCTTTATGTTACAAGCATGAGAAGAATAGCGTTTCTAAGCCAAGACTCGACACTCTAAACTCTAAATAACTGAAACAAACAAACATAAATTTAAAGATAGATGTAGGATGGTAGCCTGATGAGTGTGTAAATACTCATCATTTTTGTTCCTTCTACACTGCAAAAACAGTCAAAAACACTTTGAAAAGTCTCAAAAAGACAGAAAAAAATATTTAGACTGTGTTTTATTCAATAATTGTAAAAATCTAGTCCCTAGTTATTCAAAACATGATAATTTTTCATAAAAGGCCCTCAGGGATTTTTCAAGTTGTCAAAATTAGCCTTATAAAGCTCAGTTTTGCAAAATGGCAACTTTAGTCCCTGAAATTTCCAAGATTGACAGAATTTACCCCTGGACATTTTAAATTGGAAAATTAATATTTTTAGTTCTTTGGTAATTCTAACTTGTCAAAATTGGTCCTTGTAATACTTTTGGAAAATTGCAGTTTAGGTCCTTGGATTTTTGGTATTTTACAGAAATAGTCCTTGGAAATGAAAAAAAAATGGAAAATAATTATTTTTGTCCTTGTACTATCGAAGATTGGCAAGATTGGTCCATGTGATAAATTTTGGAAGTTGGCAAGATCACACCTTGAAGAATTGGAAAATTACACATTTGGTCCTTGTGATTAATACCAACCAAACCTGCCTTTTGTTTTTAATAAACCCAAAACAAAAACAAACCCAACCTTTCCCTGCCACACTCAACCACCCTTTTCCCCTTTCCCTGTTTCTCTGATTCCCTCCCAGACACTCAACCCACTCTTCCTCTTTTCCCAAAACCATGTCAAACACGCTTCAACCCTCCCCCACAACCCACATGGGTCTCATGCCAATCCATGGCTGTGATTAGGCCTAGTTGCAATCCAAGGGCCACTAATGGTTTCAAGAAAGCACAATGTCACTTTTGCTTGTTTTGTCTCACCAAACAAACAGAGAAGCAAGTAGAAAAGAAGAGATGAAGTGAAGACCTAGCTTTTAGTATAAATAGTCATGTATGCCATTGATATAAGAGTCTTAGTTTTTTTTATTTTCCAGTCTAGAATTTTATTGTTCTAGTCCCATTTTATTACTGTCATTGTACCCTTTTAATTTTGAATGCAATCTAAGTTTTAGTTTTATTAAGTTTATGCAGAATCTATTTTTTTTTACATGTTCTTTAATTTCTGTCAAAATATAGTTAGAAGCATGGTAAAAGTTGTTTTAGCTTGATTTAACTTTTTGTTGATGATGTAGTTTAGTACCCTTGAAATCTCAATCTTTTCAGTTTCAAAAATCCGTTTTAACACTCCAAGGTAGTGTTTGGTTTAAGCTTAAGCTTGGGTCAAAACCCACGTTAACCCATTTTGATCCACTTTGGGTCTTGCACTAGGCAAGTTAGAAGTTGATTCAAAGTTTCCCATTGATTTTCTTGCAAAACGAGTTTTGAAGAAAAAGTCATCTGTTTCTGTTTTGCTGTCCTAACAGCCCAGGTACTTCCCTTTTTAGCTTAATTTTAAGTAGTTTCTAGTTAGGTTTAGGACTTGGTTTTGTTTTTTGCAAGTAGTTAGTAGTGATAGGTTCATCAGTTTGTGCTTATTTTGATATTTGGTGTTTGCTTATAGCTTCGATTTGCCCTTGAAAACCACCTCAAGTCTGCTGTTTGGGCTGTTGGTTCACAGCAGCAGTTTCCATTTTTTGTGCTTATCAATGCTTAAGCTTAGCTTCTTTAGATTCTCTAGGTGCCCATTAGTTAACTTAGTTTAGGTTTAGTTTATCTACAGCTTATTTGGTGCTAACTTGTGCTTATCCATTGCTTATTTGCCCACTTTGCTAGTTTAGGATCCCCCTAGTGTAATTCGTTGCCAACTGCTTTTCCCTTTTATTTTTGCTTTTTGTAGCTTATTAATTCATTTGTAGTTAGCTTATTTTAAATCTATTTTTCTTTATCATCCTTCGCTCTGCTTATTTTTTTTTGTTTTTGTAGCCCTTTATTTGCTTATTTTCCTATAATCAGTAGCTTTAGGATTCCCTAGTTTAAATTATGCCAACTGCTTATCTCTTTTCTTTCAACCTACTTTGCTTAGATTTAGTCTCGTTTCAATATTCATTGCTTGCTCTTTCATTAAAATGCTTGTTAAACTATTTTTAAGCTTAATTGGTGTAACTAGCTGATAAGGGGTGTTTGTTGTGTTCTGTCCCAAACAGCCCCTTAGGTCCACTTTGCGTGGAAATAAGCAGTCTTTCCGCTTAGTTTCTACTTTTTCCCAATCTATTCCAGCTTATTAAAGTAGTTTTCATCATGTTTCATGCTTTACACAAGCTGTTTTGTAGTTTTTCTTTTTGTTCTCTTTTGCTGCCAATCATAACCAAACGACCCCTTTCATTTTTTTGTTGCATACCTGCTGTAGATAAGCTGTTTTCAGCTTGATGTCAAGATTTTCAAGTTTAAATTTTGTCAAAGAAGTTTAATTTTGTTCCTTTGTACGATTTGCAAAAGCTGAGAAATCAAAGAAAAAAAAATAAAGTGAACAAAAAGGACAGGGGTGGGATTCGGCCCCCTGACCTCCTGCCCCACGATCAGCACCAACACAACACTCCTACACCAATTGCCCTTGGGACTTTTATTGGTCATTGTTTGCATAATTAATCCTTTAAGGACATATGGCAGTTTAGGAATTCAGCTTTCTTTAGCTTATTTTGAGCTTATTTCACAAAACAACCACCAAGCTTCTTAATTTTCCTAGATTCAGCACTGTTCAAAGTAGTTTCTGTAATTTTTGTAGATTTTTCTAAAAATGTTTAGTATTTTTAATTAATTAATTAGATTAAATTAGTTTTTAATTCGTAATAATAATTTTAGTAGTCATAAAAATAATTTTCTTTTTCCAATAATTTTCTTATGTATTTAGGATTGTAAAAATATAATTTTCATATTTGTAGGCCTTTTATTTCTTAAATCTCACGTTTTATTTTGTATGTTTTAATCGTTTCTAAGTATTTTGCTTTCACGTACTTGTTCTTATAGCTTGTTTAAGCTATTTTCTTTTATTTCCTTAGTTTAATCAATCATCACCCTTTTCCCATTCAGTATCACCCGATCACAGATTCGTTGTATTACAGTTTACACACCTCGTTGGGACTTAACGACCCGGGGAAACACTAAACTCCTCTGGACTTAATTGCATTGCGTTCTCAAGCTGTCTGACTTTTATTACGGTTGACCATTCACAAGTGGTTGACTTGTGTAATAAACCTGACCGTTTGGGACCCGATCAAATTTTGGCGCCGCTGCCGGGGAGGTGTGCTGCGTACTACGAATTTGAAGCATCAGTGTTGTTGAATATACATCCATTGTATATTTACCATCCTTGTTCATATTTTCTTATTATTATCATATAAAAACAAAACGGTTCCTGAAAAAATTTTAAAATCAGTTTTCAACAAACACAAAAACCCAAAAAGATTTTCTTTCTTATTTTTACAAAATGTTTATCCAAAAATCCAAAAATATCCATCTTTACCCTCTCACATCTTTGATTCTTCATCCCAACCCCTCTGAAACCCTTTGATTCTTTCCTATGTCGTATCCACACCATTTTGGTTGTCAATGGTGTGGTGGCCCTCATAATGATGATAATTGTCTCAGTTTTAGCATGGTAGAGTCAGGAAATGGGTCTGTCTATAACCAAGATCCCTATTCTTACCATGACACGACTAATTTATTTCATCAGCTACCACATCATGAGATTCATACATACTTGTGTGAATTTTGTGGAGGTCCTCACCAAGGATTTGAGTGTCAAACCAGAGACACGTTTTTCTATGAACAAATCTCTGATAACACTCTGAACTTTGGAAATGATCAATATCCATGTTATTCACCAAATCAGTCACAACAATCATTTTGTTGTGAGAACTGTGGAGGTCCCCATTTCAGCTCTGATTGTCTAACAGGGAATCCATTTCCTTGTAACAATTACGACTATCCATATCACGACCAACCTCCACAATGCCAAATGACTCAAACTCCTCAGCAAACCCAACAAGACACTTATCTAGAGCTTCTGGAGTTAGTGAAAAGAACTGAGGAGTTGAGTAAAACAGCATTTCGAAATGCTCCCAGTTTTTCTTGTGTATATGGTGGGGGTCCTCATGATGATTATCAATGTCAACCTTCTGGTTTTGACAAATCTCCACTCCCACAATGTCCCGTCATTCAAAATTCACATGAGAAATCCATGGAAGAATTGCTAGCTGAAGAGCAGGCTGCTAAAATAAATTCCCAAATTGCGTTTGAAAAATCTATTAGGGAATCAATTGCAAAAGAAAAAGCAGCCAGATCTAGCTCTCAATTTCGTTTTATTCCTGATGACAGTGATGATGAGGATACACTTGATATCCTTCAATTCTATAAAGATTCATCAAGTTCATCAGTTGATATCCCAGCAGTTGAGATTCATTCTCAAACAACTGTTATCACGCCCGAAATTCCCACTCACTCTCTGAACATGGGGGACGAGCATCTTGACACTGTTCCTGAAAAGGAATCGGACGAATTCATAAAGTCTAGTGTTGAGAACCTTGTCCCAATCCCGAGAGAGTCACATGTAACTTTTGACCATATGTGTGATATCCCTTCCCCTCTTGAGTCTTCTCTAGATCATTTTGAAACTTTCTCCGATTATGGCGACGATTATGCTTCTTATGGAAACATCGAGTATGTTGAGGCATCACTCCCACAGTCTGATCCTCTTCTTGAGGAGTTCACCGATGAACTCGCTCACATCAATCCACTTTCATCAGAAAGTGATGATGATCTCTTTGATTTCGAAGCCGACCTAGGAGAAATTGAAAGTCTCCTTTATAATGATCGTTCACTCACTTCTCACCCTAACAGTCCAATAGAGAATGTTGATCACTTTGTTCCTGAAGCATTCAAAACAACTCTCACTAATCCTCCATTTGAATTCGACTCTGAATTCACTTTAATTTCTGAGAATCCACTCTTTGATACTCAGATTGAGGATAGTGATGAGTCTACAGTGAAACAAAAATTCACAGATTTACATCTTGTGATTGATTCTCTTCACGAGGAGTTCGCCGGTGAACTCACTCATATCATATCTCCGCCGGAGTATGATAACTTCCACTTTGATCATGACACACCCGGGATTTGTCTTGATCACGTGAGCTTAAATGATGAGATTCATAATACTGAAATTATGGATTCTCCTATGGATGAAGATGAGTTAGTCATGATTTTCATCATGACTTTCTTTCTTTTCTTCACCTATCCCGTGACTTCTCCTGTTCTTCACTCCTTCGGGAATGAAGACATTATCTTTGATCCCGGCATTTCCATGTACCATTATCTTGAGCCGGGAATATATCTCATCGGTGTGGAACTTTCACGTGCTTCAAATGTTTGTCCAAACATCTTGAATGAAAGTCCGATGGAGATTGTCTCTTCCACTTACTTCCCCATGAACAAATTAATTCGGGGTCGAGTCAAGCTAGCGACTCGGTAATCAAAAACAGTAGTTAAACATGGGTTTTCACCTGTGTGTGCCACCCTAGTGTGGGGGAGTTGCACCCGCTGTTGTATATAAAGTTTCAAAAAAAATAAAAATAAAAATAAAAAAATAAGTGTGTATATAACAAAAATAAAATAATGGCCGTAGTATTTCCCTTTTACGTTTTATGTTTCGGCATAACCGCCGGTACTTTGAATATTGAGGGCAATATTCATTTCTAGTGTGGGGGGGAATTCTCACGAATTTTATCATGTAATTATACTACCCAATTCCCCCATTTTTGGCCAAATTTTTTTTTGGAGCAAGTGTTTTGCACTTACTCAGCTTACGGTTATCAGTCCGCCATGTCTAATAAACAAAAGGATTGGCTAATCCAGTTGCAAACGGCTCTTGGTAAAGATATCTCAAATCCGTTGACGGCTTGCAATTTGCCCAAAATTGTATGGTGAATTGTATGGTGTTCAGCTCACCATATCTTTAATTAGTGAAGAGTTGGCTAGCCCGCAAGTTTATGGCTTGTGGTAAAGGCAGTTGGAAAACCATAATTGGTAATCAGCTCACTAAATATATTTTATCTAAGAGTTGGCTAGTCCAGAAGCAAACGGCTTCTGGTAAAGACAAATCAAATCCTTTGAAAGCTGGTGATTTGCTCAAAATCATTTGGTTATCATTGTACCAAGGTTCTTACTTGAACTAAAACAATTGGCTACTCCAGAAGTAATGGCTTTTGGTAAAGAGATTCAAATCCATTAAGTTTTCTCAAAAGATTGCTAGGGACTAGCAATGGTTTAGTGTGGGGGATTGATGAGTGTGTAAATACTCATCATTTTTGTTCCTTATACACTGCAAAAACAGTCAAAAACACTTTGAAAAGTCTCAAAAAGACAGAAAAAAATATTTAGACTGTGTTTTATTCAATAATTGTAAAAATCTAGTCCCTAGTTATTCAAAACATGATAATTTTTCATAAAAGGCCCTCAGGGATTTTCAAGTTGTCAAAATTAGCCTTATAAAGCTCAGTTTTGCAAAATGGCAACTTTAGTCCCTGAAATTTCAAAGATTGACAGAATTTACCCCTGGACATTTTAAATTGGAAAATTAATATTTTTAGTCCTTTGGTAATTCTAACTTGTCAAAATTGGTCCTTGTAATACTTTTGGAAAATTGCAGTTTAGGTCCTTGGATTTTTGGTATTTTACAGAAATAGTCCTTGGAAATGAAAAAAAATGGAAAATAATTATTTTTGTCCTTGTACTATCGAAGATTGGCAAGATTGGTCCATGTGATAAATTTTGGAAGTTGGCAAGATCACACCTTGAAGAATTGGAAAATTACACATTTGGTCCTTGTGATTAATACCAACCAAACCTGCCTTTTGTTTTTAATAAACCCAAAACAAAAACAAACCCAACCTTTCCCTGCCACACTCAACCACCCTTTTCCCCTTTCCCTGTTTCTCTGATTCCCTCCCAGACACTCAACCCACTCTTCCTCTTTTCCCAAAACCATGTCAAACACGCTTCAACCCTCCCCCACAACCCACATGGGTCTCATGCCAATCCATGGCTGTGATTAGGCCTAGTTGCAATCCAAGGGCCACTAATGGTTTCAAGAAAGCACAATGTCACTTTTGCTTGTTTTGTCTCACCAAACAAACAGAGAAGCAAGTAGAAAAGAAGAGATGAAGTGAAGACCTAGCTTTTAGTATAAATAGTCATGTATGCCATTGATATAAGAGTCTTAGTTTTTTTTTATTTTCCAGTCTAGAATTTTATTGTTCTAGTCCCATTTTATTACTGTCATTGTACCCTTTTAATTTTGAATGCAATCTAAGTTTTAGTTTTATTAAGTTTATGCAGAATCTATTTTTTTTTTACATGTTCTTTCATTTCTGTCAAAATATTGTTAGAAGCATGGTAAAAGTTGTTTTAGCTTGATTTAACTTTTTGTTGATGATGTAGTTTAGTACCCTTGAAATCTCAATCTTTTCAGTTTCAAAAATCCGTTTTAACACTCCAAGGTAGTGTTTGGTTTAAGCTTAAGCTTGGGTCAAAACCCACGTTTACCCATTTTGACCCACTTTGGGTCTTGCACTAGGCAAGTTAGAAGTTGATTCAAAGTTTCCCATTGATTTTCTTGCAAAACGAGTTTTGAAGAAAAAGTCATCTGTTTCTGTTTTGCTGTCCTAACAGCCCAGGTACTTCCCTTTTTAGCTTAATTTTAAGTAGTTTCTAGTTAGGTTTAGGACTTGGTTTTGTTTTTTGCAAGTAGTTAGTAGTGCTAGGTTCATCCGTTTGTGCTTATTTTGATATTTGGTGTTTGCTTATAGCTTCGATGTGCCCTTGAAAACCACCTCAAGTCTGCTGTTTGGGCTGTTGGTTCACAGCAGCAGTTTCCATTTTTTGTGCTTATCAATGCTTAAGCTTAGCTTCTTTAGATTCTCTAGGTGCCCATTAGTTAACTTAGTTTAGGTTTAGTTTATCTACAGCTTATTTGGTGCTTACTTGTGCTTATCCATTGCTTATTTGCCCACTTTGCTAGTTTAGGATCCCCCTAGTGTAATTCGTTGCCAACTGCTTTTCCCTTTTATTTTTGCTTTTTGTAGCTTATTAATTCATTTGTAGTTAGCTTATTTTAAATCTATTTTTCTTATTCATCCTTCGCTCTGCTTATTTTTTTTGTTTTTGTAGCCCTTTATTTGCTTATTTTCCTATAATCAGTAGCTTTAGGATTCCCTAGTTTAAATTATGCCAACTGCTTATCTCTTTTCTTTCAACCTACTTTGCTTAGATTTAGTCTCGTTTCAATATTCATTGCTTGCTCTTTCATTAAAATGCTTGTTAAACTATTTTTAAGCTTAATTGGTGTAACTAGCTGATAAGGGGTGTTTGTTGTGTTCTGTCCCAAACAGCCCCTTAGGTCCACTTTGCGTGGAAATAAGCAGTCTTTCCGCTTAGTTTCTACTTTTTCCCAATCTATTCCAGATTATTAAAGTAGTTTTCATCATGTTTCATGCTTTACACAAGCTGTTTTGTAGTTTTTCTTTTTGTTCTCTTTTGCTGCCAATCATAACCAAACGACCCCTTTCATTTTTTTGTTGCATACCTGTTGTAGATAAGCTGTTTTCAGCTTGATGTCAAGATTTTCAAGTTTAAATTTTGTCAAAGAAGTTTAATTTTGTTCCTTTGTACGATTTGCAAAAGCTGAGAAATCAAAGAAAAAAAAAATAAAGTGAACAAAAAGGACAGGGGTGGGATTCGACCCCCTGACCTCCTGCCCCACGATCAGCACCAACACAACACTCCTACACCAATTGCCCTTGGGACTTTTATTGGTCATTGTTTGCATAATTAATCCTTTAAGGACATATGGCAGTTTAGGAATTCAACTTTCTTTAGCTTATTTTGAGCTTATTTCACAAAACAACCACCAAGCTTCTTAATTTTCCTAGATTCAGCACTGTTCAAAGTAGTTTCTGTAATTTTTGTAGATTTTTCTAAAAATGTTTAGTATTTTTAATTAATTAATTAGATTAAATTAGTTTTTAATTCGTAATAATAATTTTAGTAGTCATAAAAATAATTTTCTTTTTCCAATAATTTTCTTATGTATTTAGGATTGTAAAAATATAATTTTCATATTTGTAGGCCTTTTATTTCTTAAATCTCACGTTTTATTTTGTATGTTTTAATCGTTTCTAAGTATTTTGCTTTCACGTACTTGTTCTTATAGCTTGTTTAAGCTATTTTCTTTTATTTCCTTAGTTTAATCAATCGTCACCCTTTTCCCATTCAGTATCACCCGATCACAGATTCGTTGTATTACAGTTTACACACCTCGTTGGGACTTAACGACCCGGGGAAACACTAAACTCCTCTGGACTTAATTGCATTGCGTTCTCAAGCTGTCTGACTTTTATTACGGTTGACCATTCACAAGTGGTTGACTTGTGTAATAAACCTGACCGTTTGGGGACGAATCATAGCCCGTATATTTTTTTTTTTCTCTTTTCCTCTTTTTTCTATTTTGTTTTCGATTTTTTTTTTCATACACTTTTACTCTACCATCCTCTACGATAACATCAAAATAATAGGGATTTATAGGCACATCCCTACACTTGAGTTTTTATTACTCTAACACTAATTTGACCCGAATTGAAAAGATCAAAACACTTGGAGTACATTATTACGCAAATAAATGGAATTTGAATTTAACGTTCCCTTCCCGTCATTTCATAAAATTTAACTTTTCCCATGAGTCCCAATCGTCCCAAAACTGTGTACAAAGGATATGAATCGACTTAGCAACTTATGCAAGCAACTAGACAATTGAACTAAGGGTTTAATATAATAACAATAATGCACTAAAAGTGAGTGCATACAAGGTAGGCTAAGGAGATTTGGGTGTACATTTGGGGGTGGATTGTAAACAATGCTCTTCATTGATATTCTAGAAAACCGAAACATCACGAGAACCGCGAAAAGGATAGGCTCTGAGGGGTTAACTAGGGGTATCGTGTAATAAAGATGAGTACAACGCAAGGGTGTGGGGGAATTACGCAACCGATGTGGAAGAAGTAATTATATTACGGGTATCAAATAAGGGTTATCCTAATACCTCTTATCATTTAGTTATTCCTAACTACACAAGTGTAGTCTTACTAGTGATCTCGGAATGCATCACAAAACAAGTTCTAGAATCTATTATATTACCGGTTCACACTCTAAGCATTAAAGATGAATGCTTTAATTCCTATTAATCTAAGGGAGATCCTCACATTTTTTGTGGAATTTAAGTGGTAAAGGGTTGTGCTAGTCATATAATTTCCTATCCATGAGACGCTTTATTAAGACTAATGACCCACTCCTACATGTCATGAAAAATTTTAAATTTGGTGCCAACATTACCCTAACCGATATTTCTCATGGTTTATTACACAAATGAAATTGGACAAGGCAAATAGTCAAGGATAAGCATAGTTTCAAAGTTCCCGTTTTATTTTCCCTCCCTATACTTAAACTGAACATTGTCCCCAATGTTTCCCGAAAGTATCAAAGTTATGATAATGGAAGGTAATTAAAAACGAAAGAAACTAATACTCCCCTGATTAGCTCGCTAGGATCCGTGTGAAGTAGTGGTTAAATCTTTCTTCAAGAAGAATGTTATGCATGAAAAGCTTCTTCCATTCTTTTGTATCTTCTTCTTGATAAATAAAACCTGCACACTTGAAGAAAACAAACGAAACCTTCGCGTAAAATCGGCGGTAATAATATATATAAGACTCTACTAAACTAGGATATAATGCTTGTGGAATGGATGTTTACAGATTTTCCGGAAAATTAAGACCTGGAAAATTCCAAAAATTTATAAGTAGCACAGAAAACGAGAAAAAGTAGTAAGTTGTTTCTGCTCCTCCTGACGCCGTCAGGTTATCCTGACAAAAACTGATCTGCGATTTTCTGGAAAAAATTCTGGAACATTTTTATCTTTAAAATCTAGAAAAATTTCTGCAAAAACATCCATTATGACTCGATACAAGCATTTGACTCGAACAAACACACATGTATATCTTTTAATTAATTGAAATTCTCATGTTCACGTTTCTTTTGAAAACGTGTGTAATCCTCCCTACACTTATCCCTTATGTAAAATACCTTTATATGTAATTAAGACGAGGTTAAAGACAAAATAAAGCATTTTTACAAATTTGAACATGAGAATAAACAATCAATAAAGGATATACAACACAAACAAGCAAACAATTAAGCATGGGTTGCCTCCCACGAAGCGCTTTTCTTTATTTATGAGTCTTCTAGCTAGACTCGAAGTCGTGCCCCTACGTTACTTCATTACCGTCACCTTCTTCCTCATGACGGTCTCTATTGGGTTTTCCATGTTATAGTAATGCCCTATTATGCATCTTTCTAAGAAGTCATCTTCTCCCCAATCTGTTCTATATTCCAGTCCTAGTTTCAAGCAATCCTTATAGAACCCGAAAATCTTATTCATCACATAATCAACTCCCTTTTCCTTATCTTCCTCATTCCTATAGTAGACCGATAGCTTAAGTTCTTTTTCATCATTGGATAGTGATGAAAATTTCTCAATCTTAAAGGGCATTTGGTAGGCTACATCATCGGTCTCATCCTTAAATCTCACTATTCCTAATGACGGATCATAAGTCATCCCGTTGTTTTCTATGAAAGGCCTTCCTAGAATAACGTGGGACAAACTAGGATCTATGGCCGTACTAATATCGTCCACAACTATGAAGTCCGTAGGAAAAGTGAAACTTCCGACATAAACGGGCAATCCCTTAACTCTACCAAGAAAATTTCAACTAACCCTAGGATTATCGGGATCTTGCCTAGTTGGGATAGGCTTCTTCATTACCCAATTATAGTAGGTGCTAGTCATGATATTTATCGGGGACTTGCGATCAATGTAGGCCTTTGCCACGAAAAGGTGTCCTATGCAATATGGTATGTTAAGATTCTAAGGGTTCCCAAACTTGATCCTAGGGCTTCTCCTAACATACATGTGACGGAGGTCTCGTACTAAGTGTGGGTGGCGAGAGAGTTATTCTTCCGTAGGAAACTTATTGAAATAGTCATCGCCTACTTCATCTAATTCCTTGGTTGTTTCATTCCTAGGAGTTTCACTAACCTCAAATACCGTCTCATGGTTTGTTTCGTCATTTGTTCTATTAGGTTTCACTAAGGTGATGGTATTGACGAATTGAACGTGCTTAGCTAACTTACTTGGGTCCTTAATTTCTACACCGGAGGCTTCGGGAGTTGAGATAGCATTAACCTTCCTATCACAATTGGTCATGGCTTTCAAAAGGTTATCTATCTTCCTATCCATCTCGGCTTGTCGTTGGTTAAAACGGTCTGAGAGCTTAGCTATTTGAGCTTCTTGGGATGCGACTAGGTGTTGCAACATCCCTTCTATGTTTTGTTGGTTAGGGCCATGAGATGGGGGCCAAGAGAAATCATTAGATGTGAATTCTTTGGTTTGTCCCCAATAGAAGTCGGGTTTTCCCTTCCATGCTTCTCGGGCGTCATTGAAAGTCCTAGGTCCGGGTGTTGTAGAGAATCTTCCTCCCGTTCCATTGGTACGTGAGGATGCGTAGTCAACAGAAGCTTGTTCGGGGAGTCTTGTGCAAGCACGAGTGTCATGAGGAATACTACATGGCTACACAAGGAAGAAACTTTGTTCACTTGGCGTGAAGACTTAGGATTTTCGTAGGAGCTCATTAGGAATATAACTTGATATTCAAGCTTGAGCATCCTACGGTCGGAAGATTGTGAGTCAAGGGGAGGCAAGGAGATTGCCTTTACTGTTTTGGGCAACTCATGGGGGGTTTCCAACTTTCGTTGTCATAGAGAGCAAGGTCCTCTATTATACCCCACTATTCTTCCGTGGTGAGGTCACTAAGTTTACCACCGGCCGCTTGGTCAATGGATCGCTTAGTAGGGAAGTTGACATGATCATAAAAGAGTTGGACTTGAAGCCAAAGATCAATGCCGTGATGAGGGACTTTATGGAGTAAGTCCTTGAATCGAGTCCATGCTTCGTAGAGAGATTCACCTTGATATTGTTGGAATATCAAGATTTCATTCCTAAGCTTAGTAGTTCTCCCCGGTGGGAAAAATTGAGCAAGGAAACGAGAGGTGAGATCATCCCAACTTGAGATGGAGCCGGCGGGAAGTCGCTCAAGCCAATTACTAGCTTGGTCCCGTAGAGAGAATTAGAAGAGACGCAAGCGCGTGGTCTCCCGAGTAGTAGCATCGAGGTCGATGGAATCGACGATTTTAAGGAAATCCTTAAGATGCTGATTAGGATCTTCGAAACGAAGTCCATGGAATGCACATCCGTTTTGCACCAACCGGATGGTGTTAGATCGAAGGGTCGTAGTTTGGGCTTGGTCGGGAAGCTCAATGGTGTTTCTATAGCCTAGGTGGCTTGGTCTCGAGTATTCACCAAGAGTACGGCCTCTTGGCGGGTCATTTGGTGGTAGGTTGATGAATGGTGGTTGATTATCACCTTCCATGATGAAAAGAGATGGGGTTTATGAACAAAGGTCACGAAGAAGGGGGATAGACTACGAGGAAGCTAAAAAATGGGAAAAAAGATTACTTGATAGGAATCAAGCAAGGAAACCTAAATGAGGTGAACTCCTAACTAGCTATTCTATTCCCCGACAGCGGCGCCAAAAACTTGATACGCTTACGCAGCGCGTTCGGGGTCAAAGGAACTTCCTTTTCGTCGAGCAAGTTTTATAACACCCTAGGCAGTGAACCTAATCGTTGTAGTGTAGTATTAGGGTAAGCCACGGGTATTGATATCGTTCTCTAGGGGAATAGGAATGCTAGTGAGAAATTACTACGCTAAGGTTGGGGTTGAGGAAGATTATTTTTTTATCTTTTTTTATGTTTTTTTTAGAAAATGGAAATTACGAATCTCGGGGTATTGGATTTGGGGGTTGGTATTTCTACCGATTACTCTACTTATCTAATTATCTAACCTAAGGAGAGTGTAGTCTATGTCTAATTGATGTGTGCTCTTATGATAGTTAAAAATGTATTTGCTTAGATGTTATTACTCTCTAGGATTCATAAACTTAACACTAAGGTGATCTTTGGATGTTTAGCCTACAATTCCACTAGTAACTATAAGCTAAGGTTCAACAAAGATTAATCAAGCATTAATAACACAACGGATGACCTATCGCAATACTAGGTCAATCACAATTAAGATAAGAGACAGCCAATCAATATTCAATAACTAGGTTTCATATATCTAAGCAAACACACAAGTAAATTAGTCGGACATGGGGAACATGCAAGCATACACACAAACAATTGAAGACATGATTGAATCAATGAACTAAAACACTTATCTTGTTGTAAAATATGGTATGGAACCCTAAGATACTGCCCAAGACAGCCTTGGTTCAGTTTAGGTTTTTACTCCACAAAACTACCTCTCTAAAACTGAAAAATTCGGATTCTATATATAGTGTTACAAACTACGACAGCGTCACTCTTTAATTGTGACGTCGTCGGGTCACTGTCATTAGGGTTTCGTCTTGGCCACGTTATCATTGTGATGGCATCACCTTATGCCTGTGACGCCGTCTGGATCAAATCTAGGCCGTCTGAGCTACGACGCCCTACTCTTTTAAAACTTGATGCCGTCACTTGTAAATAAGCAATTTGGCTACTGAGTCGTCACAAAACATGTTGTGAAGGCGTCGCAGTTAAACGCTGACATCGTCCCCTTCAGTTCCAGCAGCTTGAGTGTCTCGATTCTTTACTTTGGCCATTTTCTTCGTATATTCGCGCCTTTTCATTCGAATAAGTGTCATTCCAGCAATTTCCCTTCAAGAGACCTAAAAAGTGAAAAGGAACGAAATTAAGTAGTAACGGATATGAAAGTGATCAATTAAGGGCTTAAATGACCCCTCAAAAGTGCACCTTTTAAATCCTTATCAACCATCTACCGTTATTGTCCGTCATGATCTCGTGCGATGAATTATTGATAATTTCTATTTGAATTATTCAGAATGTTGTATCCAATCTAGGTGTCTTGGCACATCCAAACCCTTGGATTGTGGGATCCAGATGGAACTCATTATTTCTGTGAGAATCGTATTCTTGTCCTGATGATTAATATCCGTTTCAGTATCCCATTTTCAGTGCTCGCCTTCTTTTGTGATTAACCCCGCCTAACACCCGTATTTCCTCCCGCTGTAGAATAATGGACCCCAAACGAAACGCGACTAAGACGACCTGGACACCCACTATTGGAGCTCATGCAAGCCCTTGGATACCACCTGAAGTTGCCATCGATCCCCAAGGACGACTCCTGATTAACCCCATTCATGTTATCAATAACCAAATTTCGCACAATCTCACGATAGCTAACCAAAATCTGACAGAGCATGTAGCATGTCGAGTGGCCAAACTGCTTGCTGAGACGACTTACCCAAACCCCGCTGCCCAAAAGTCCAGTCTGAGTGAAGACAAAAACAAGAATCACGCCTTCTAGAAGTTTATTAAGCTAGTGTCGACCAAATTTATGGTACTAGAGGAGCCATTGTTCTGACTCGATGGTTGAAAGAATTAAAGGCTGCTTTTACTATGTGCCATTGTGAGAAGGAAAACATGGTGGATTTTGCTTTCTCCCTGTTGCGAGGTGAAGCCTGGATGCAGTGGTGCGCTCACCTCAAGACCGTCGGGACTAACACGGCCTACGCGATGACGTGGAAAGAATTTAAGGAGATGTTATTTAAGGAGTATGGCCTTAATGGCAAAGGCAAGGAATTGGAAATCGAGTTCTTGAATCACAAGAAGAGAGGTATTGACCTGCATACTTACACTCATCGCTTTCTGGAATTGACCCAATTGTGCATTGATATGGTGAAGTGCGAGGCTTGTAAGATCACACATTACATTGGAGGACTACCTCGCCCAATCAGAGGCGATGTAAGCTCGGCTGAGACAACAAGCCTCCATGACACCATAACTGGGCAAGGGCTCGCATGGACCCAACAGTTGGAGATGTTGTCGCTAGGATAGTGAAAAACAAGAGGAAATGGGAAAACCACATGAAGGGTGAACGTACTCCAAACAAACGACAAGAGGTCGCTAAGATGAAGATTATCGGGGAAAAGGAAAAGAAGAACTACAAGGGAAACAAACCACACTGCAATGGCTCCGGACGTCATCACTACGGAGAGTGTACTCTGGTGTGTGGCAGATGTGCAAAGGTGGGACTCCTGGCAAAGTATTGTGGATCCACCCAGACAACCCTCGAGACGGGTTGGAAGGCCAACATCACCTGCTTCGACTGTGGAATGAAGGGACACCTCGAAAGTGAATATATGGGATAGTGGAATCAGGGAACTGGTGGAATGGAGCTAACAAAGGAACAAAAAGGCTACAGAGAGCCACGGGGAATAAGGTGTTACGTCATGGATGACTACTTTAATTTTCTAAACCCGAGTTTGAAACTTCTTTAGTACGATGTTGTAAGACTTTTTATTCCATCTGTAAGAATCGCCCTATGGTGCAGCGACCTTGGTATACGCTACTTTGGGATGTAAGCTTATTCGACTTTGGGATATCCAATACCCTTTTGTTTTCTATCCTATCTCCTCATGATCGTTTCTTTTCCATCGTCTTTAGTTTATATTGACCTATTTCTTCCCTCTACGATTGTTTGTATCCTTATTACTGATAGTTGACAGCATCACCATCTCAAATATTGTTCGTAAACCCACAAGAGTTCATCACCCACCTTAGTAACTAAATTCGGCATTACATCATCGGACCAAAATTATACAAAGACTGGCCACCTATGTATAATTCGGGTACGGATCATGTTATGCCATAAAAAGTTGCTCAAACCTCCATCTAGAATTAAATTCCTCCATCCATTATCGAGAGATGGCTACCAAATCAACCTTACCTTCCTTCCATTCCATAAGTCCGGTCTTATTTGGCGTAATAGTTGAATCTGAAAAGACATGTTACGTCGCCTACTCTCATAGGACGACTTCTCCGCACAACGTTTCACGCTACTCTACCTACTTCGATACCCCAGAATCCTTGTCAACGATTAAATGAAACTCTTAGTTGGACGATTTCCTAATGGTTCGTAACCTCGTACGTGATTAAAAGGCATGGTTGCTTGTAGCAATCGTGTCAGCCCCTACGATGACGCGTTCAGTTCCATGATCCAAGTCATATTATTCGAGATAAAAATTAGGAAACGATACTGAATCGACCGATCGATTGCTAGTGGCAATCAACGTCATTCTACGTGATTCTACCCTCCGCGTTAGCAAGCACGAATACCATTGATACTAGTCGAATGTATGTCTGCTTAGTTGAAGGAGGAGCCAACGGAAACTTTACATCAGCTACTCTTAAATCCTTACTCTGGCCTACCGTGATTCGAGTACTACCAGCATAGAGAGTTCGGGAAAAAGGAAATCCCGAAGGCCGCATCTAGGAACCTCATAAACAACGTGCGCAAACCTTAATCGGTCAAGTGTTGATAGTATCCAGCGACAATGGTCTAAGCTACTCGAAGAGATAAGAAGAATCACGAAGAACACCAGGGATTAACCTCAAGCCTACTTGAGAAGGAACAACAATAGATTAACTTCCTTGAGTATGAAGTTTGGAGTTTGACCATTGACTTTATGGGCATGTAAATAGTATTTACATAGACACCACCATGATTTAATCAATTAAGGACTGAGTTACCCCTACCCTCTTGACCGGGAGACATCAAATACTTAGGGCTAGCTGGGTAGTATCGTAGATTTATCTAAGGTATTCCAAGATGGCAAAGCCTTTAACCAGGTTGACTCAAAGGATGTGAAGGGTAACTTAGGAGAGGGCGAAGAGGAGATTTTGTGACTTTGGAATTAGGTACGTTGTAGTACACCTATCCTAGCTGTACCAGAAGGAAATAGAGATGTTGTTATAGATGACGGTTTTTTGTATAAAGGTGGGCGAAATGTTTCAATGTGAAAAGAGGAGGAAGTAGCTTACGCCCCTCGTCAATTTGAAGACATGCGAGGAGAGCTACACCACTCCTGATTTAACATAGGGTATGATTGTACTTGCACCCAGGATCTAGGGACAATACCTATAAGGTACAATGTGTATAGTATACATACAACATGAGGGTTACGACATGTCATAGACCAGAAGAGCAAACCGTTGAGGAAGTATTACTAGAGAAAACTATATGGTGAGTATGATTGCAAGAGTTGCTACTATCTGGGTAGAGGAAACCTGGCTACTGACGCTCTTAGGCGAGCAGAAGGAGCGCAACCACATCAGTCAAAGCCATAAGGATGACTATTGGTTTGCCCTCACCAACCTAAATACTTGAGGCACAAGCTAAATGCAAAGAAGAGAACCGAAAACTATAGGGAACCCTAAGATAAGTTGGAAAAATGGAAACTGCTACATAAAGCGTCCTGAGGAAACCTTACCTTTTAGGGATAAGAACTGGATACCCCTCATACGGAATAATAAAGATAGTATTAAGCATGGGTAGCATAAATCGGGATACATCAGTCATCTCGAATCAGAAAAGACGTATCAAGATCAGAGATGGAAGAGAACCACCTTTGACTTATCACCAGATTTCTAGGAACAAAAAGTAGTAGGGATACCATCTGAGTAATCGTGATCGTTTTACTAAACCTGCTCGTTACCTCGTTATCGGTGCAATTGATAGTATGAGCGGACTCAACCGTTTATACTTGGGAGAAACCGCCCCGGCACAGAGCGCCGATCCCTATCACATCCAAATTGAGACTGTCACCCCACGTCGAAATTTTGAGAATGGAAACCCCGTCAGCAACAAGGCAGTACCGCTTGGAGCACTTTATGGTCGAAAGTGCTGATCCTCTACCGTCAAGCCGGAACCAGAAACAGCAAATTCTCTACGCTAAATTCATCCAAGGAACCGCTGGAAAGATCAGCTAGATCACGAGCAAAAGGCAAAAAGCAAAGTGACGATTGAGATACCACCTTGAGATGTTGAGATAGGTTTAGTAAACGTAAGAAGCTAAAACCTCGCTATACCACGCCTTGTTAAATTTATCATGGAATCAGACCAGTAACGCGAAGTACTCATGATATTGCTGGAATTTAGCAAAGTTCACCAAAACTCTCGACGTGCCTAATCCGGAAAAACATTCCGATAAAAACTGCCCATGTAAATCCCTAGACTTTCCTTCCAACGTGATGACTATCAAAACTCCGCTGAGGAGCCCATCGAAATCCTAACTTGTGAAAATATGGCGATCTAAGCCAAGTTGGAATCCCTGTCATCGAGCCTTACCGAAAATCCTGAAATAATCTTCCACTCACGTGAGCACGTGAGGATGGAATCGAGCGAATCTGTCATTATCTCTTTTCAACCTTGGTAAGTAACTTGAATTGAAACCCGAGACGGGTTTCTTCTGAGGCTGGGAGGCTGTGACAACTCGGAAAATTGAAAATTTACTTATATATGTTGTTACGAATAATCCTAAATAACACAAAACTAAAAACTCGGTTTGACCTTTGTGAGCCTTTACTCGAATTATTATTATTAAAGTTGATGAGATTTTGTGGGATTTTTATAATGATAGAATGATTAATGATATGTTTGATGGTACGTTTATAATAGGCACTATGTGAGTCGGCATAATAGAAACCTAAAAACGTGAGAAATAATAACGTTTACTCGTTAAGCGAAAGTATACATGTTTATGATCATTTTTAACGGAAAAATATATTTATAATCAATGGCGCAACTTAGAAAATTTATCAGTCACAACTAATATATTTTACGAGCCGTTAATAGTGTTTCGGGAAAATTTTGATAAATTACGATTATGGTCCTTGTGATAATGTCACCGGCGCCCCCTCCCCCCCCCCCCCCTTTTCAAGAAATTAAATGAATAGTCCTTGGTAAGGAATAAAAGGCTAACATCTTATCCCTTTTCTCATTTCATCCTCATTTACCCCAAACCCTAAAACATCATTTTCTCTCCTCCCTCTTTGAGCCGCCACCGGCAACCACACCACCATCACCTCTATAGCGCGTCACGCCTCACCACCACCACCCAAACACCCACCACACTCTTCTCATCATTTCTACCTATCACATGTGCCACCACCACCATCATCACCGCCACCTAAACCACCACTCACGTGACACCCTTTTTATTATTATTGATTTAGTGTGAGTAGATCGGGACGAAAAAAAGGTGAGAAATGAGTTTCGACTGATTGGTGACTCACCGAGTTACGTGTACGTATTCTTGGTTCGGGTTAGGGTTTAAAAACGAGTAGGAAACTAAGTTTTGTTAATAAAAAAGTGAACAAAAGTTTGGTATCATGCCATGTGTGTCGGGTTTGAGTTGTATTGTTACTATTATTGTTGAGGTTTTGAGTTTGATTCGGATTTGGATGGATTTTGATGTTATTGTTGTCGTTGAGGGTGAGCCGAGACCAAAGGGTCCGGTTGGTTTGATCGTGTGGAGTCGAGAACTAGTAAAGGACCATTAGGGTCCGGTTGGTTATTTTTGTTGTCGTTGTGATGATAACCGGGACCAAGAGGTCTGGTTGGTGTTGTTGTTGTTGGAGCCGAGAGAAGCCAAGAACCATTAGGGTTCGTTTGGTGGTAGCCGAGAGCAAGCCAAGAACCATTAGGGTTCGTTTGGTTTTGTTTGGTGGTAGCCGAGAGCTAGCCAAGAACCATTAGGGTTCGTTTGGTTGTTTTGGTTGCCGAGGGTTAGGCCGAGACCACTAGGGTCTCGGTGTTGGTTTTGATCGAAGTTGGATGAGGATATTGTGACGTTGATGGTTGGGTTGAATTTGGACTTGATATATATATTGTGAACTTTGTGCAACGTCGGTGTTATCGTGACTTTTAGTCTCAGTTAACCCTGACAACGCCGTAACATGGAGTTTAGTTTATTATTGGACATTATGACATATTAAAGCCCGAGAGTCATGACTCGGACTTGTGAACTCAAAACGGATAATAACTCGAAACTGATTGTTTCAAAAATTTAGTTAGACACGTATATGTGTGTATATATATATATATATATATATATATATATATATATATATATATATATATATATATATATATATATAGTGTAGCGTTCAATGCAGAACCATTTATTTGTACAGAACCTACAGAACCAGCCTTTATACTCCTAATAATGCATGATGTACATCATATTTATGCATAATGGCATCTTTGTAAATAATTTGAATTCTATAATAATTAAAAATAATTAAGAAGGGCAATTGAGTAATTTGTATTATTTCCTAAAAAATTTCTTAAAAACCATAATTTAAATTAGGCATAATTTCATGTATATCCTTGTAAATTTCAAAAATTACATATATATCCTTTTTACTAGTTTTTAATGCATAAAGTACAATGCTTTTAATGCATCAAAAGAATATATATGTAATTTTTGAGTTTTGCAAGGATATATATGTAAATGCCCCATTAAATTATATCTCTCCTAAATTTACTCTCCACCTACTTTTTTCTCTCTAAAAAAAACTACTTTATTCCGGTACATTCACTATGATCTAGATAAAACTGACATCACCATACATCATCTACAATTCTCTCCTTCACTTGACCTCTAAAACATTCCGATTTGTGAAACCGACACACCCGAAATGCCTTTTTGGAACCGAACCGAATTTACAAGTTTTAGAACCGAATTGATTATGTGGTGTTGCTTGCGTTAAAATGAAGAAAAAAATAAAAACTGTTGTTGATCCATGAAGACTTCCGATCTGTGAAACCATCACACCCAAACTACTTTTTTTTTTTCCATTGATGGCGGTTTCAAGTTTTCCGGTAGCGGCTCTTGCTGTGGTGAACTAAACTAAATGGGGAGAGACTTATGTTGGAAGAGGATCTACTCTCAAATGGTATTCTTTTTCACTTCATCATCATCTATATACTTTATATGTTTTTGGTCAAATATATTTGAGATGGTTCTTATATGCTTTTTTTTTTCATTGTTGGGAAAAGGGCATTGCATGTGGGACGACTTCTCCGATGCTTAATCCAAGGGCAGTTGAAAAAAGAATATGTGTTGATAAAAAGAGTATGCAGTTGAAAAAGTATTAAATATAGTCATCATAATCCAATTTTATCATTAATAACTGTTTAGATGATTGGTGTGTCACCATACATTTGTTTTGCTGCCCCTGTAATTGTCCTAAAGTTATCATTTTTTTTTTTTTGATAAAATTGCATAAAATGATTAAAATTGATAATGTGAATGTTAATTGGTCATTTGTAGTTCGATCTGTTGTTTTATGTTAAATCTTTATTCTTTAGCCCTTATCTCTTTATTAATAGCTTGTCAATATTCGTCTCCATATATTAGATGATCAACTTGAGTATACTTTTATTCATCTATTATAAGACCCCTTTGTCCAATTAGATCTGCAACCTTTGATAGCTACTAAGGTATATTTGTGGCTGCAATGCATCATGTTTGCGTTTTCAGTGATTTGTATGGACAGATCACATACGTTAAGTTGGTAATCCTATTATTGTTATACTACCACAAAGAGAAGCACTTTTTTTTCTTTCAAATTTACCGTTTATCTTATTATATCGGTGTGTGAAACATGATCTGTAGGAGATAATTGACGAAGAAGATGAGAAAGTGAAGCGTGCACATATGTTTTCGGAAGACGGGCACATATGTTCTAATGAACTTGACGAGAAAGTGAAGCGTGCACATATGTTTTTGGAAGTCGTGCTTATATGTTATCGAAGCGTGCACATATGTTTTTGATATCAAATTTTGTGTATTGTACTTATGTTTTTTCTTTGTTATAAATGTAAAGATTACATGTATATGTTTATGATAATTTGTTAGAGGTTACATGTGTATTTTTATGTTTTTGGTCATAAATATCGATAATCAAATAATGTACACTTGAAACATATATGTACTTACCATTTTAAGCAAATAAGTTTGACATCTAAATGCAAGAAACACATGTAAATTTACTATATTTAAAGGGAAAAAAACACGTATGCACTTGATTTTTTTTTAAACATGTCCGTTGAAAAAAAAACATATATGCACTTGAGATTCTTTTGAAAGTATGCATTGTAAAAATCAAAAAAAAAAATAAAAAAATAAAAAAAAAAATAATAAAATCTAACTCCGAAAATTAAAGGTTAAAAAAACGTTTTTAATCAAAAAAAATCAAAAAGAAAGTAAATATAAGTTTTTACTATTATACCCTTTTCAATTAAATATAAATATTTAATAATACTAAATTCTTATTGGTTCAAAGTGGTTCTGTAAAGTTCTGTACAAAATAATGGTTCTGCATTGAACGTGACCCTATATATATATATATATATATATATATATATATATATATATATATAGGGAAGGGATCCAGTAAGAAGAAAAACTAAAATAAGAAGAATAAGAAGGATTTCAAGCCACACATTTCAAATAGGGAGGAGAATTTTAAGGGGAGATGCATCCATTTTTGTAGATGCATCTGAAATGAGTGGTTGTAGTTTCTTCTTATCATTCTTATTTTAATTTTTCTTCTTATTTGATCCTAACTCTATATATATATATATATATATATATATATATATATATATATATATATAAACAGGGAACTAACGACTTGAAATGAAAAGTTTATAATAAAGAGATATTAAATGTTTTGAGGGCACGCTTATCTAAATATATCATTTATGAGCATTTGATGATCATTGTGAAATTTGTGTGGGTTACGGATGACTTGATATTAATATATTTAACCCACGTAGATAACAGACTTATTGGGTTGACGAATCCGATAAGAGCCCGTTATGTACGTCGGAAGAACTTATTAATGGACAACTTATCCTTATGACTCGTTAGGATTGTGAATTGGGTTTTGGAATAATAAGTGCGATGAATAAATAGTTGTATTTATCGAGTTGACGAATTCGATAAGTTATAACGATTTATTTTGAAAACTTATTAAGCTATAAAGCTTATCACATAGAGGTCGAGTTGTTTTGTCGCGTTATGCTTTGGTCTTTAGTAGAGTGCGTTAACTTGAGTCTCGTTGAGTCGACACCACACTCGATGATACCAAACGCTCTTAACTAATTTGTGAACGAGATATTTTTGGAAATAGAAATGGAATATATTCGGGGATAGAAAATATTGATTTGGAAATATATTAAAGACGAATCTATTTTACTAGGTTGTGCCAAGTTCGTAGTCGCCGAGCCGTGTTAGTTGCTTATCTGCTTACTTCTATTGGTTATTTTTTATTTGCTTGGTCGAGGTGAGTTTCATTGCCCCACTTTTTAACTATGTTTTATTAAAATTGGGGTGAGAAAATATGCAAACTATTTTCTTGGACATGCCACTACTTTTTGATTTGCTTATGTGTTGACTAGCGAAGGTTAGATATACGGTAGATGTTGACTTAGACTAGGGTAGCAATCCATTGCTATATCGTTGGTGCCTAGCTAATAATAGATATCTACTTCCGACCTAGACAAGGTAGCAACGTATTATACCTTGCTATATCGTCGGTGCCTGGCTAGTGTCGCTTAGGGCCCTACTGAGATCTCACTCTCGTTGCGTTATTGGAAAGAATATTGTTGGAATGTTTGATATATATCTGTCTTAGTCCCACATAGCAAATAAACTCTATCAGGTCCACTACTGAATTTACGATTAAACCTATGAACTCACCAGCGTTAGCTGACTCTTTTAGCATGTTTTCTCAGGTAACTAAGATGATGTTTGGATTGCTTGTTTCTTGGAGGCTTGGCAAAGAGGCATGGTTGAAGGATTAATCTAAAACTCTGATAATATTTGTGGACCTAACTTATGCTTTCTTATGGGCCTTACTTTTCAGTACTTTGAATCAATGTAACCAAATGACTAAATATTGGATTGGTTTTATGTAACGTTTTATGCTATCTTGTTTTCCTATGCTTGTGTTGTGTACCAATCCCATAGTACCCCGAAAGCTTGGTTAAATCTTCCGTTGTACCAAATTTTGGGGGTGTTACAGTTGAGAATATGGTTTTATTAATTAATTTTTTATGACACATAAAAGAATAAACACAATTAAAATACATTCGTACAATAGAAATACATCAAATCAACATAAACTAAATCAGATTTGTGGCCATACCTTAAATCTAAAGAGGACTTAAACTAGATGGGATTAATACACCCAGTGGATAGAAACTAAACCAAATTTGTAGATAGTAATTGAATCCAAAGAGGACTTGAAAATCCTTAAATCAACATCTTTTGATATAAATATTATGCAAGTACTGAAGATGAGAAAGATGGTAGAGTAAAACTTCCCAACCACATTAAGCATAAGTTAGAGTGTAGAATCCTTTCACGTTAAGCAAAGGTTTGAGGGTGGTATATTTATCAAACCTTTTTTGTCATACGACCTTTCGTTTTCAGGAATGCAAATGTGAAACAAAAACCTAATGCATCCAAATCAAATCAAGACATGTGGGCGTGCAGAAGGATCCATGTGAATATGAGAGGATGGATAAGGCAAAATTAGACATCGGTCATGTTCACTCCACCCCGTGAAAAGTTATTAGGATAAACAGCCTGAGGCCTCATGTCGTAAAGTGTTGGAGACCTCGAGGTGTCGATTTGGATACAAGTCAACCTGGCGTATAGTAATGAAGGCCTTGTTTAAGACCATAACAGATCCAAACATAGTTTTTTTACGACGGTCTAAAGGAATGTTTATAAAAATTTGTATAGAGATTGCCATAAGTGTTACGGAGTATTATTTAGCAAGTGTATTGAGACAATGTTTGTATGGAAGAGAATAAAAACCTAAAATGCAGTAGGTGTATTTATAGGAAAATTTTCTATCGCAAATAGGATCTATATATCGGGTTTCCCAAAAGACATGACATTTGAAGTAAATAGCATTATCGATACCATTGCAAGATGTTGCAGTACCTATCGCAATACGTCGGCTCGTATCTTACTGATATCGATTATGTTCAAAACGTATCATTTTTGTATTGTGTGTGACATCGTTTATACTGTAGTGATAGATTTTTTTTAGAAAGATCTTGTCATTGTAAACTTCCCATTGCATGATATGGGGAGAGAAATGGTAGTCTTGCTATATTCGATTTTGAAGCATTAAAATTAAAAAAGTGCACTTTTGAACCACTTGGATGAGAGAATGTACTTAGTGCAGCACCTTTCATAAAATTTACCTTCATAAATTTGAAATAAAATTTGTGAATTTAAACCAACGCAGTTATATTGGATATGCAATTCTAGATCGGCTTGTATGCTCTCGTTGTAATTTTATTGTATTCTAGATATGAGCACGGTACCAGATTGGTACCGAATCCGTACCAAATTTGTGGTATTTTTTTCTCGAGCATGAAAGGGGGTAGCGGTACCGTACCGAACGGGGTAGCGGTACCGTACCGAACGGGATTTCGGTACCGGAACCGGTACTCGATACCGGGAAATGGGAACCAATCTGGTTTTTCTCATTTTTTGTTAAACCATTTTTTTTTCGTATTTCATGCTAGTAACTTTCTATGAAAACAATAGAAAACAAGACAAAAACGTGCATTTTTGAGCAATTTCGAACCACAATGTGTCAAAAGATGCAACCTAACAATTAAATACACACATCACCAAGATAGTCGTAACTCACAACAGTCCAAAACTTGAAAAATTCCACCAAAATCATATGAAATCTTTCAAAATAAATAAATTAAACTATTTTTAACAAAAAACAATTAATCTTGTTTAATTACAATCCCATTTTCTTTACCGTTTTGCTGGATAATCACATCTTCTTAATAATAGGTTAGAGTTTAATTTTTTGAGGGTTTATGAAGAATCTATATATAGTTGTCACAATAGGGTTTTGGGACGTTTGGTTTCTTTTTTTATGTTTTACATGACTATTATTTGTCATAGAACGGCCCAATGGGTGTTTGCATAAGTTAATTAAAAAACATGACTACTCAAATTCCCGGAATTTTTTTGGTACTATCTCGTTTTGATATCAGTGCCGTATTAGTGGTCCTAATTTTTTTTATTTTTTTTTTTGCTTGATTCATAGTACCGGTCCCCTACTGTGTATTCGGATTCGGCACTAATATTGGTGAGGTACCAGTACGGTTCCGATTCGGTGCCAGGATATGTATTCTTTTAAAGAAAATCCCATCTTTAAAAAAAAGTGACTTTTGTGTCCATATGAATAATCTTTGACATCCATCTAAAGTTAATTATTTTGAGTAGTTTCAAAGGTATGTATCTATCTTCTTACAACTTTGGACTTCCCAAAAGCTATAATGTTGAGAGCAGTACCGTTGTCATTTGACGACTTCTTGACCTGCATTGATCACATAAACGTAACCATATATGTACACTTGAACGTCACCAAATTTAATTAGCAACGTTTATGTTTTTAACAACAATAGCAAATTGAAGATGTTGGGTGTTCAAACCCTATTTCACAACGGTAAGAAGATAACCTCTTATATATGAACTTGGTGTGATACTTTTTTTTGTATTGAAAATTTGTTTTAACATGTAACCACAGGTGGACTTGTATGTTAGGTGTGGTGAGTTTATGAGCCGGTAGTGATCTTAACAGAAAGGGTATGGAATGTTAAGAGCAATTTCAAGCAACTACTCCTACTGAATAAAACATTGCGAAATATAGATGCTAGTCGTATTGTAAACGTGGAAACAATCTATATCCATTAATATATATGCAATTGTTACAAAATTAGAACGTCCTTTTAACATGGTTTATCCTTACATCTATTGTATTCTCTAGCATATATATAATGATCATAAAAAAAAATGAACAAATCTATGGCGCCAAAATTGTTGGAGAATGAAATCTTCAATCTTCATATATCCACTACATGCGTAATCGGGCAGTGAGATCGATGAACGTTTCTTCTTGGCAGGGAATGGTAAGTCCTCCCATTGGATGACTGAACCCGTATTCTTCTTCTGACCTACGTAATAAATCTTGGAACAACGGTTGATCCAAGTAAGATAAAGGAACAACAAACCGCTTCTTTTGGATTTCTCCAACGTACACTGCCAAATATCCTTTAGGAACATTGGCTTGATGTTTGTTGTGTAGTTTGATCATTTGTTTCGCGTTAGCAACAAATGAATGCAACCGTGAAATAGCCATTAATTATTTTGGGCTCGAGATGATTTTGTTCTTGAAAGAATGAAGGTATTCAAGTGCAGTGAATATATAACTGGATTTGGAATCTTGGATGTTTTGATGGAATTCCCAATTAGGAAACTTATATTTATAGTGAGTTACAGGACTTGCAACTCTCCCGGCTAATGTGGAATCTGATAAGGAGGATAGAAAATGTAGTTTCTCAAGGCCCTACTTATGTGTTACCTCACATGGTTTTGCTTTTAAATTATTGCTCATCAAATATAGTTTTTCTCTTATATATCCACACATTAAATAAGAATATAAATGGCCTACTTGTTTCTCTGAAGCCATGATCAGAGATCAAAACCCAATAATAAGAGTGAGGAAGAGGATAAGTATTGCCCATACTGGTTGCAATAAATCATTCTACTTGTTTTCCGCATCTCCTTCGTTGTTTATTGACTGCTCATACACTCATAACCGGCTCCGAATCTTATTCATTAGAGGTGTCATGCAATGTAAAGACCACTTGATTAAAATCTATCATTAATTATGTGAACTGTGTATAGCATTTTAAACAACATTTACATGCAGCATTTTACACCATAACAAATGAAAGTAGCATAAAAAATTATTGGGGGTTGCACGTACCAAAAAACAACCGTTTTTTAAAGGAAAAAAAATGCACTTCGTGACTTAAAATCTGGTGTAGCCCATGCCGCACCTGTCACCAACACATTCACGCAATTCAATATTTTCTTTTTTAAGGATTTGTTATACACAGCCCTATGGGTTTTGTTTAAGCATTTTAAATTTACAAAAATGGCAATTATTGAAATCATATATTCCATAATTATACACTACTAATATTTAAAAGTGGTAATTGATGTTAATTATGAAATGTTTGGCGTTTATTAAATGTTAATTATGTAATTTTTATTTTTTTTTATTATTCCATGCTTCATATTTCAAATTCAGATTATCAATAATAAGTTACGACCTCTTAAAACCCAGGTTCAAAACTTTTAGCTTGCTAGCATCTTTTTGTTTGTTTTGTCGTTAACGGGTTTATCCTTACCTGTATATGACTATTCAAACGGGTTTTTTTTATAAGGAAGTGCATTTTAAACTTCGATTATTTTGCTCCTCCACCCCACGATATATGTTCAAGTTGTGTCACTGAAAACAAACATACATACCAAGTCGAAGAAACAATGCAAGCTACAATAGGGCAAACCGGCCAGCCGCTTATCCCAATCTAATGACAACTTACTACTCAATTGTTTACTTAACAAGAAGAAAGCTGTGGTACATGTTGAATCGATCTTGATAAAAAAAATTGCTCTGCCAAAGACGAATTAATGGAGAAAACTTTTTTATTTCCTCGAATAGCCCATATATGTTTAAATTGTTTGGAATGTTAGTTTGATTATTTCCACTGAGCAATGATATGATAAAGCTCTTGTCCAATTAGCTGGAAATATTGGCTAGGGACTATCATCAAAGACAATCGAATTTGTGTGGTTAAAACCAACAATTTAACAGATTCATTTTCATTTATTGGAGATTGTCATTTTTCACTGAAGATTGTATTTGTGTTTTAATTCTACAAGTAGATAGCCAAGTAGGATTTGCTCACAGAACTAGGAAGCCTCACATGCCTCTGCTCATACTTATTTGATTTAGTGATCAGAAACTCCGAGATATCGTACTCATTTCAGTGTAAATTATTTTTCTAATGAATGGAGATTAAACATGTGCTTGGATAGAATCTATAACAGAAAGAATTGATAGGGTCCATTACACTAGCAAATGAACATGCGGCGATTTGAATATTTTGTTTGCTATTTGTCAGAGTTTCATGATTACACCAACTTGAGCATACGAGGCCAAAGCAAAACACCAAAATAGCCCACCGATTTTCACCTCCTTGGAATCTAGTATCGGATGATGCTGGTGGTGTGAACTTCTTTGGATTGTATGTGGATTCTTTGCGGAGAAGACTAACATATTTGTGATAGTTAAAAATCATTAGTCCATTTATCATGTCTATGTATAATAGGAAAGCTATATGAATAAAAGCTTGTGGTTAGCTTAATGTCAGTAACGCGAGTGGATTTGACAATTTGAGGGGTGCGGACGAGTCCAACTTTTATGAGTAATTTGAACATGAGCTCATTCGAGACGAGTTTTTACCAAGCTCTAGCATTAAAAACAGCCTCAAAATATAATGAGCCAAGCTCGAGATTGCATAAGCTTGTTTTGATCTATGATCGAGCTTTCCAAATCTTGTGTAATATGTTTCTGTACATTTGAATTCAAGTATGTTTATATATTAGGGTTTGTAAATTATGTATCGGTGAACTTTAAAATATCTTTTGACCTTTTATTTTATGATTTTAACTTATAGTCAAGTTTTGATACAGTTTCGACAAATAAATAATTTTTTTATCTTTTTAACGATGATTGGATTAAAGCTAGCAGAATGCTTGAAAACTACAAAGAGTTTTTACAAGAAGAAATAGGATCATTGATCCATACAAGCCAATTTAGTTTTAAGGTTCATGTTCCTATGCATGATCCAAGTATGTGAGAATATTTTTACCGGAGGTAACCCTTTTACACAAAAAAAAGGTATGTGAGAAGATTTTGACATCATCTCCAAGCGTGTCTTTCCGAGGAGGCTTTGTGTCAAAACAAAAACAGTTTCAATATCTCCAAATAATCCATGTAGTGGTGTGAACTACAACGTCAAAGCAAGCCTTAGCCATGTCGATAAAAATTTACCGTGTCACTCCAAGAGAGCAAGGAATGTAAGTCTTGTGGGTGATTCGCGAGCTTCCACCATTTTTTTCACCATACGCCAAAGCCCACTAGCAATCGGGCAATCAACGAAAATATGTTGAGCCGTTTCGATATCTTCATCACACACGGGACATCTAGAGTGGAGATCAATACCTCGACTATCCAAGTTCCAACGGGTTGAAGATCAATAAGTTTTTGTATTAAATACAATACTTATGTATATATGATAATCATAACTTTAAAAACAGTTTTGGTTTAATACCAAAGCTTTTTGAGTCGAGCTCGAGTCAATCTTAAATCCTTCTTGAGCCAAGCTCGATCCTATGTCATGACTCACGAAAACTCATTGATCTTTATTTTAGCCTAAATACCTCGAGTGAAGCTCGAGCTTGGCTTGACTCGCTTGTACCACTGTCATAAATTTGAGGTTTGTTTGAGCCTATTTTTAAAAAATTTCGTATATTTGACATTTTTTTTAACTCTATTTATTTATACACGCTTTTAAAAATAGAAGGCATTCATATAACTATGAAGGGAATAACACTCAGTTGATAATGAAACTCTAATAGAGCTTAATTGATCATCATCTATGCAAACATTGTAGTTCGATTGTAGTTAGTTATACTAATTTGCGCAAAAATATGAGGGATCCTCGATCAGCAAATCACGCAGACGCACTCGTACAGCAGGAAATTATATGATAATTAGGTCTGTTGGCCTGTTGGGGCATAATTAATCTTAAGATTATTGTTACAGAACTATTAGAACCATACGATAGAAATAATTGTTCAAGAAAATTGCCAGAAAAACATAAGTATATAATTTTAACATTCTTTTTTATCCAGCCATGACATGGCATGCCACTGTAAACCTCTCGTTTAATGTTTGTATGTTAAAATACATCGTTTTACTTTATGTTTTATGTTTATGGGTCAAAAGGGGAATGGACTTGGGTTGGGTCAAGCATTGATCCAAACACCCCTTTTAGTTGTTAGTTAATTTCGTTAGTGGCCTGCATATGGCAGTTAGAAAACGGTTACACCATGAAACATCACAACGTTTCATTCCTTGTGATGGTGTCGTTTCATGTTGTTTAAATAGGATCGAGTCTAGTCATTTGTATCTACAACAATTCGTATTACAGTTTATGTTAGTTTCAGTATTTACATATCTTTGTTTATCATTTTACACGTATACTTTGTCTCTCAAAACCATACGCACACCATGGTCAATTACAAAGCAATTATGCAACGTAGATGGCTTGACGTTAGACCTCTGAGGAGTACCCAACATTGGTACCAGAGCCCATGTTCCGAATCCTGGAACGAGCCATCTAGAAAGAATATAAAAGTGACGTTGAATAGGAAGTTTCTACAAAGGGATTGTAATCCCAACGGTTCAAAGTGAGAAACAAAAAAGAAGCGGTTATCTTCAGAAGGAAAACGGTTACTATGGGATAAACTTCAAGAAGTTGTATTCTATAATGTCTCAAAGTCCAAACCGGTTACAAATTCAAACCGTTATCCAAAAACACAACCGCTATCCAAACTTTCAGGAGAACCCACGACTTCTAGAAAAGAAAGAAGATCACGTTGCTTCATTTGCAAAGTAAAGGGACACTTTTACTGGAATTACACCAACAAAAAAACTAACGATCAAGATCAAACAATGGAGAATACGCCAAGAATTCAAGAAGCACTCAACTATCCAACGGAAAAGGTCCATGTCGAGACTGATTTTATGGTAGAGGGGACGGATCAGGGGAATTGGAATAACATCTGGTACGTTAGCAAAACCCATGCCAAACATATGAGTCCTACAAGGACCTTGTTCAATCGTTTTAAGATGGTGGGCAAAGAGGAGAAGGAAAGGAAGTTTATTGTCTCCTATGGTGTCGGAGAGGCAATCGTTGATAACAAAGAAGGAAGTGTTGTGATTCCTAACGTGCTTTACACGCCGGAAATCACGATGAATGTCTTAAGCATCAACCAACTTGAAGACCAATGGTTCATATTGACTTATGGCAACGGTACGTGTCAAATAAGGTATATGTTTGCAAGGATGAAGGTACCATGGATATGGGTGATGAAAGGATGGTTAAGGATCACCAGAGTTTATGGAAGATTATTATAAGTCAATCGACCCTAGTGAAGAATGTTCTTTGATTAAGGGAATGCAAGAGTTGGAGATGGACAAGGATGATAGCCAAGACTACGTTGATGACGATTATGTTAGTCTTAATGGAACGCTATATCATTTAAAGGTAAATACTTTCCCACGCTTGTTGTCTTTTTTAGATTTGCTTAAAATCGACAAACTAGTGTTTAAGAATTGGGAGATTATGGGAAAGAAATTTGTTGAATTGTTGGAGTGGTTTTATCTTGGATATTTGGGGCAAGATGTGTTGGGGACGTTACCACCGGTTGTAGGGGTAATCAAAATAGATTTGCTAGCATTATACAAGTTTGTGGATGACATGGGAGGATACATGAATGTATCGTTCAATAATATGTGGAGTGATGTCGCTGTGCTTTTGGGATTGGCTCGGGAGAATGAGCATGATGTGAAAGAGTGCTATAGGGAATACATAGCACTAGTCAAGGTTTACTACGAAGAGGCGCGGAGATCGGGGCATGGAACGCCAAGGATGAATATGGTCGGTCAAGAGGTACCATATGACGATGCAATGACAAGCGATGATGTAGGGAACGCACGAGGAGAAAGTCCAAGGAAAAGTGCAAGTACGCTCAAGAGGAAGCCAAGAAAGAAAGTGACACGGAAGGCACCACAAGTGAAAGTAGCAAGGAAAACACATCAACGGTGACGACTTTGTCGTCATCACGTGAAGGAAGAAAAGACCAAGGAAGGCTCGACATTTAACATTACAAAATTAGGGGGGAGATGTAAACCTCTCGTTTAATGTTTGTATGTTAAAATACATCGTTTTACTTTATGTTTTATGTTTATGGGTCAAAAGGGGAATGGACTTGGGTTGGGTCAAGCATTGATCCAAACACCCCTTTTAGTTGTTAGTTAATTTCGTTAGTGGCCTGCATATGGCAGTTAGAAAACGGTTACACCATGAAACATCACAACGTTTCATTCCTTGTGATGGTGTCGTTTCATGTTGTTTAAATAGGATCGAGTCTAGTCATTTGTATCTACAACAATTCGTATTACAGTTTATGTTAGTTTCAGTATTTACATATCTTTGTTTATCATTTTACACGTATACTTTGTCTCTCAAAACCATACGCACACCATGGTCAATTACAAAGCAATTATGCAACGTAGATGGCTTGACGTTAGACCTCTGAGGAGTACCCAACATTGGTACCAGAGCCCATGTTCCGAATCCTGGAACGAGCCATCTAGAAAGAATATAAAAGTGACGTTGAATAGGAAGTTTCTACAAAGGGATTGTAATCCCAACGGTTCAAAGTGAGAAACAAAAAAGAAGCGGTTATCTTCAGAAGGAAAACGGTTACTATGGGATAAACTTCAAGAAGTTGTATTCTATAATGTCTCAAAGTCCAAACCGGTTACAAATTCAAACCGTTATCCAAAAACACAACCGCTATCCAAACTTTCAGGAGAACCCACGACTTCTAGAAAAGAAAGAAGATCACGTTGCTTCATTTGCAAAGTAAAGGGACACTTTTACTGGAATTACACCAACAAAAAAACTAACGATCAAGATCAAACAATGGAGAATACGCCAAGAATTCAAGAAGCACTCAACTATCCAACGGAAAAGGTCCATGTCGAGACTGATTTTATGGTAGAGGGGACGGATCAGGGGAATTGGAATAACATCTGGTACGTTAGCAAAACCCATGCCAAACATATGAGTCCTACAAGGACCTTGTTCAATCGTTTTAAGATGGTGGGCAAAGAGGAGAAGGAAAGGAAGTTTATTGTCTCCTATGGTGTCGGAGAGGCAATCGTTGATAACAAAGAAGGAAGTGTTGTGATTCCTAACGTGCTTTACACGCCGGAAATCACGATGAATGTCTTAAGCATCAACCAACTTGAAGACCAATGGTTCATATTGACTTATGGCAACGGTACGTGTCAAATAAGGTATATGTTTGCAAGGATGAAGGTACCATGGATATGGGTGATGAAAGGATGGTTAAGGATCACCAAGAGTTTATGGAAGATTATTATAAGTCAATCGACCCTAGTGAAGAATGTTCTTTGATTAAGGGAATGCAAGAGTTGGAGATGGACAAGGATGATAGCCAAGACTACGTTGATGACGATTATGTTAGTCTTAATGGAACGCTATATCATTTAAAGGTAAATACTTTCCCACGCTTGTTGTCTTTTTTAGATTTGCTTAAAATCGACAAACTAGTGTTTAAGAATTGGGAGATTATGGGAAAGAAATTTGTTGAATTGTTGGAGTGGTTTTATCTTGGATATTTGGGGCAAGATGTGTTGGGGACGTTACCACCGGTTGTAGGGGTAATCAAAATAGATTTGCTAGCATTATACAAGTTTGTGGATGACATGGGAGGATACATGAATGTATCGTTCAATAATATGTGGAGTGATGTCGCTGTGCTTTTGGGATTGGCTCGGGAGAATGAGCATGATGTGAAAGAGTGCTATAGGGAATACATAGCACTAGTCAAGGTTTACTACGAAGAGGCGCGGAGATCGGGGCATGGAACGCCAAGGATGAATATGGTCGGTCAAGAGGTACCATATGACGATGCAATGACAAGCGATGATGTAGGGAACGCACGAGGAGAAAGTCCAAGGAAAAAGTGCAAGTACGCTCAAGAGGAAGCCAAGAAAGAAAGTGACACGGAAGGCACCACAAGTGAAAGTAGCAAGGAAAACACATCAAACGGTGACGACTTTGTCGTCATCACGTGAAGGAAGAAAAGACCAAGGAAGGCTCGACATTTAACATTACAAAATTAGGGGGGAGATGTAAACCTCTCGTTTAATGTTTGTATGTTAAAATACATTGTTTTACTTTATGTTTTATGTTTATGGGTCAAAAGGGGAATGGACTTGGGTTGGGTCAAGCATTGATCCAAACACCCCTTTTAGTTGTTAGTTAATTTCGTTAGTGGCCTGCATATGGCAGTTAGAAAACGGTTACACCATGAAACATCACAACGTTTCATTCCTTGTGATGGTGTCGTTTCATGTTGTTTAAATAGGATCGAGTCTAGTCATTTGTATCTACAACAATTCGTATTACAGTTTATGTTAGTTTCAGTATTTACATATCTTTGTTATCATTTTACTCGTATACTTTGTCTCTCAAAACCATACGCACACCATGGTCAATTACAAAGCAATTATGCAACGTAGATGGCTTGACGTTAGACCTGTGAGGAGTACCCAACAGCCACATCTACCACATCACAATGGACGCCTATGTGGCAGACTACATTGGCTGTAATTGCTGACTAGATTCTGACAACTTGTAAACATGTTAATTGCCCAATTCTGTAGAACAATTGTACGTGAATAACAATAAGTAGTATATTTCAAATTGAAATTGGACTGAATAACTTTGTATGTCATTTATATTACCCCAATTATTTTCTTTTAAAATAGTGTAATATGATTGTTAAACATATAAGTATGCAATAATATTTTGTTCAAATACGAAACTCTGGCAAGCATGTAGATTTAGTAACTATTGTGTCTAATTCGAACACCCAAGCTTCTTTGACGAGGAAGACATATCGGATTCTGACTCTGCATCTAATTTAAGCATTATTATATTTGAAAAGCAACTAAAAGGACTTAGTTAGCATTACTTTCAATCATGTAAGGAGAATTCTTCGAGGTGTTGTCATAGTTAGGTCACTTAGGTGTCTTAGCTGTTTCAAAGTTGGTGTTTGGTTATAGGAGTGCTAGGAGTGTTTGGTTTCGGTGTGTTTGCGTAAGTTGTATTGATGTAATATTTTCTCTAGCTCCTTGCTAGCATTGTTGGAAGTTTTAATCTTTTTAATCTTTGTTATACGTATGTTTATTATGTTTTAGTTTAGAAAGCCTGTAAACCCATATGTAATTGGGCTTGGTCATTAGAATAAAATAAGTATAAACCGTTTTATGGTTATAACGTTTAGTAGAACATCACAACGTTTACTTTTCATTGAATCGGTGTCTTTGGAATGAAGGCAACGATTCTTTTGTATATATAGGGGTCAAGAGTCTGTAATTAATATCAGTATCATTTAAAGGGTTCAACCCTTCTCTTCTTCTCCTTATTTGATTCTTGATTGATATGGCATGATGTTGTTTGATCATTAGATCCTGGAAAGTTATTTTCAGACCTGTGCAAAACCAAATGAAATTCCGAACAAGCATTTTTAATGAAATTCCTTTAGCCTTAAAAAAAAGGTAACCATTATTGTATCTGTGTTGACCAACTTATGCACTAACAGATTACTTTCAAGAAGTACCATAAAAGTAACTTGAAGAAATAACACTTGTAATTTAAAAGATTCTTTATTACAACTTCAAATGATTTGAAATTGTTCAAGGTAATTAATTAAGATCATGAATTCAAATATCATAATGTGCCACCCAATGATTTATCATGGGTTCTCCTCGGAGGGCAAAAGTTTCATCTTTGCATATAGCTGCATGGTCTTCTGGATCTTTAAAAAGGGATGAGCTTTTAACCATATGATTTACAACTCTCTTAACGAAATGAGTGAAATCGAATTTGTTAAAATGAATATCTAACTAATAGTCTCCATGCCCTACATCAAGTAGCACTTATGAGTGAAATGAGACCTTCGAAATAATCTTCATTGCAAGGAATTTGAAGACCGCCTTCTGAGTTATCAAAACCAAATTCTTCTTCAGCCCAACGTAATAGCTCCCGAAACAAAGGGTGGTCCAAGGTAGATAGAGGGATGACGTATCTCCTGTGTGTCTCACCAACATAAACAGCAAAATGGCCTTTCTTTGGGGAATTTGTAGCACCTGGGAATCCATTCTTCTTTGGTGTAATGGATCGCTTGAGCTTTTGTCCGGCATTGGCTATTTTATTTATTCCCTTACCCATATGTTTAACTATAAACAAAAAATATATATATTACGAAGTTTTTCAGTAACGAACCTTGGAATAGGATATCCAAGTCCTTGGTAAAACTAGAAAGAGAGATTCTGTGTGTTTCTTGAAATGAAAAGAAGATTACACTAGAGCTCCTATGGTGTTGAGACTTAATATGAAATCTCCAAGACCTTGGTATATATAGCAAGAGGGATATTCGGGTTTCTTCAAATACAAAGAATATATAAAACTAAGGACTTATCACATGAAGGACTGCTTTCAATTATCTGTGAAGCTAATGAAGGAATTGACAAAAAAATAACACATGGGTATTGCTTGCTTTTTAGAGGCATGTAATGTCCCACCACTTTGAAGGTTTATCACCTAGAGATTAAGGTATTATACACTTGCACACACAGTTTTGACAAAGGCTGTTTCTATTCAAACAGCGCTTACAGCTAATAGCGGATTGTTGAGCATTTTGAACGTATAAAAAGGGTGGAATCTTATTCCACTTGGTTTTGCATGATCACATGGATATAAATTTGTCGGATCATTTGAATTGAAGCATTATCTTAGTGAACAATAAGACCCTGGTGGGCCGCTGTGTTTGAGCAAGTTTCGATTATTCAGGATTTGGAGCATAATGTCAACACGATTACTTGCTATTAAAAGATTAACAAACGGGACTACAGTTTGCACGCAAGTAGTGATTTTAATAAAGAAAACTTTAGTTGGATATCTTTGGTCAAACAGAAACCCTACAATTTGGAAAAGTATATGCATAATTGAAAGGCGTCTTTTAGGTATTTTGGACGTGTCTGTCTGCTTTTAAAAAAATCGTCTCTTAACTTTAATTTACTTGACATTGATACAAAATGAAATATGATGAAACTCGTAGAACTAGAAATCAACTAGAAGAGGGTATATATCAGTAGCTATTGTATGCTGATCATCGTTACAAGTTTTTTTATCATAATAGATTTCTGCTAATTTACGAAACCCAAACCGAAGAACTAACAGCTAGTAGTTATGTCTAAAAGCCTGCCATATTTGGAAGAAAAAAAATGATATGATTGGCCTACAACTTAGGCATGGATAAAAGGACGAAGATCATAATTGTGCGAGAGCATCATTAGCTACTGGTACCTTTCCGTTGAACTGTTTGCGAAGAGATGTTGAGGCCACAGAACAATTATAACATAAAACCAAATGTGCATATGCAGTCACCTGAATCTATATTTTGATTTTGTTTTCTTACTTTAATTTTATTAGGCTGTCAAAAGACAGTGTCACATGAAAATAAGCTAGCTTTCCAGCACGTCTATGCCCAGGTGCAGTATGTGGTGCTTGTTTCACAAGAACTGTAGCAATCTATTAGAAGCAAGAGAAATAGACAAAGAGATAAGCTTGGATTGTATATTTGTATGCAATATTTGATTATGTAATATATGTTTCTATTCTAAAAATCAATAAAATGATATACAAGTACTTATAGTACTGTATAAAGCAAAATCTATAAAGAAAATACAAATCACAATGAAAAACATAAATTACAGCGTAAAGTATCTTTCATCATGGCGAACTATAGATGAACATGCCCAAAAGAGAATAATATGTTGTTGCGTTTAAAATTAAAACACTACTGATGGCCTGATGCTCACACGATATATCCGTCGTTCATCAGGTATTTCGATATGTACCACTTGCAAACTTACAGCTTGATGAAGAAATTTGTTATGGTGATCTTTGGCAAAACATGAAAGATGCGTGTAACCAGCGGTTTTGGTCCTTTTGTTAGTTGATGGGCGGGTGGCAATGGACACGGTTTGGGCTCATACCAAGCGGCAACACCGTTACCTCTTGTGCGGTATGGTGCGGTATGGTTGATGCACGGCAAAGATTGCCGATTACGCATGAAGTGAAGCGTGTATATCCTTGTTCAAATATTCGACCGTTGCACACTTAATTAAAAAAAAATAATAACCGTTACATTATTTGATTTAAAAAATAATAATAATAAAAAAATAAAAAATCCCCTTTATAAATATCAATTCATCCTCCTCACATTTTATTCCAAATCTCATTCTTTTTACACAAACAAATCAACTACAACACTCAAAAAAATGTCTTCATCCGATGACGAGTTAGTTTTTCCCGACGAGTCTTCCGAACTATTGTTATCCACATGTAGTACCCTATCAACCTTTTTAGCCGTGCGCGATTCCATTGAAGACACGGCAAGCTCAAGCACTACCGAAACCCGGCAGTCTCTCACCCGCTTTCGTGAAGAAGCATTACAAACTCTAATGAATAACTATTTCGTCGAACGACCAAAGTTTCCCGACCATGTTTTTCGTGATAGATTTCGAATGAATAAAAGCTTGTTTTTAAGAATTGTTGGTGATGTTGAAGCGAGATTTGAATGGTTTCACTTTCAAGAGGCCCAAGATGCAAGGGGGAAAAATGTTTCACGGCATTACAAAAATGCACATCGGCTATTCGGCAACTCGCAACGGGTGAACCTCTGGATAGATTTGATGACTATTTAAACATGGCACGAAGAACCTCACGTTAATCTTTTTTAAATTCGGTTTTTTATAAAGTTATGTTTTTTTTTTTTCTAATATTAAATATTTTCTAGGAGAATGCCTTGATAATTTTTGCCATGTGATAATTGAATTATATGGTCGAGAGTTCTTACGTAGGCCGACAGCCCATGATATTGCACGGTTATTCGAGGCACGTGAAGAAAAACATCACATTCCTGGAATGCTTGGTAGCATTGATTGTACACATTTCGTTTGGCGAAATTGTCCTAGGCATTTGAAAGGCCAATATAAGAGAGGTGATCACCAATACCCGACTATTATGCTTGAAGTCGTCGCTTCAAATGATTTGTGGATTTGGTATTCGTTTTTTGGTCCTCTCGGTGCAAACAACGACATCAATGTTTTGAATCAATCTCCATTATATCTTACTGAGCGAAATGGAACGGCGCCAAACAGTTCATTTTCTCTAAATGGACGGCTTTACAAATGTGGATATTATCTTACCGATGGAATATATCCTACGTATTCAACATTTGTTAAAGCATATAAGTATCCCACTGACCCGAAGGAAAAGAGATTCAAGAAGCTACAAGAGTCTGCAAGAAAGGATGTCGAACGAGCTTTTGGGCGTCTTAAGGCAAAATAGATGATTCTCGGTCGTCCTCTCCGGGCTATGTCGGTCGAAAAGATTCGACTTCTCGTTTATAGGTGTATTATATTTAACAATGTGATTTTAAAAGACGACGAGATGGCAATATCACCGGTTCATATAATAGATCAGCCGGTCGCGTCAGTTTATGACGACAGTGTACTACAGGAGTTACTCGACGAAGATATCCATAATCGTCTCCGATATGATCTTACGGAGCATGTAGCGGCTCAAAACTTACCATACCTCGATGACTAGTGTAATTTTCTTTTTATTTCACCGGTGATGTAATTTTCTTTTTTTTTTTGTAAGTTTTATGTAATTTTCTTTTAATTATTTATGAAATATTATGTTTTTATTAAATTGTTTAATATAATTATGAATTAAAAAAAATAATAATAATTAAAAAAAAAATTATGTGAGGTATGGAATCATGGTTGACACTAGAAAAGTATGGTGAGGTATGGGTGAGGTATGAGATGAGATGGAATGATATTATTGATGGGTAGTGAGGTATGGTTGAGATATAGGATCATGGTTACGAGTACCCTTACCATCCAAAAAACGACATGAAAGCTTATAAGGTACTGTAATATATAGTAGATTATAATTCATACTCTTGTGTCTCTAAGTAGTAAGTACCATGTCATGTGGTCTTGAACTCCCATTTGTTTGTTAAAAATAATGCAAGTAGTCATGGAATTGTTGTGAGGATGACATCTTAGCCACCTTGTAAGTTATAACATCCTCTACCCACATGTTCTTTTCATTTATAGAAACTTTCAACATTCAAGTTTTGGTTCAATTAAAAACTGATAAATTATATGGTTTGATAAGGTCAACTGTTTGAAATTTAAGATAACAATACTTTGCATGGCAAATTATAGTCTTTTATCAATATCTGATCTGGAGTTGTCTGTGTTGGGGACAATCCTTATTTGAAATGTACTATTGAACAGTCTGAACCTCACAAGATAATACATGATAGAAATTCTTATGTGGATTATCAATATAAACAAACCACAAAATGGTTTTATTAAGTGCAACATATGTGCAATGATTTTGATTTTTGAAAAGCAAAAGTGGTTGGACATGATCAAATGGTAAAGAAAACTAAAAATAGAAATGAAAGTTAAAAGACGACAAATACTCACGCGGAAACATGTCTTTAATGGGACTTAAACAGTCTATCGACATTACCTAAAACGGATAGATTCATGAACAATATAACAAGTAGAACACTTGTGGATTTTAGAAATTTTCGATTCAACAATCGTAATGATCTATCCACATCGCTATAAAGTTTCATATAGAAGTGTGGTCTATTCACTCATCTAAACAACCCACAAATCCATTTGCTACATACATGACATGATAGTTGATTAGGGCCCTCCAATGTTCAAACATTTAACATGGTAGGCCATGAAGAACTCCATTAATCAAAATAAAATCCATCAAAATCTACATGCTTTTGTCAGGTGACATGCCATGTGATACCCAAAGCATATAAACACATGAGTTGTTGAAATTTTGGGTGAATGAATTTGTTTTGTTATTTGGCAACAACACTTTCTTTTAACATGACACTTAGCTAGGTGGAATATCCATGTTACCCACGTTGGTACTCTTTCAAAAACCAACCCAAAATGCTGCCTTCATGGTTGATTTCAGAGCCCAAACAACAAGTTAATTTCTTTTTCGGCCAGATATAGGCCCATTACACTTGGCCCGTAAGAAGAACAATTTGAAAAGTGGACTCCCTATTAGCCGACATGCGAAGAGTCAAAAAGTGTATCCACCCGGTCAGGGGAAGGTGTGTGAAATCCTCTCACCTTATAATGACAAATTAGATGTTTGACTTGGCTAATTGAGTTTTTATAAAATTAAATCATCCAAAAACTAAAGTTTAAATTATCCCGTCAAGTTAGAATATGAATTGAAATTTTATTTAGTGAACTCAATTGAGCTACAAGATATTCTGAAAACAACCGACATGACAAACAAAAAGGATAAACACCCAAGATAGGCTACAAGCCTTCTTCGGCCGTGAAAAAAAATTGCCGTTCTAAAAAATTTAAAAAATAGTAATATAAATAAATAAATTTAAAAAGATTAAAAAAAAATGGCCTTTTTCGACCCGTCATATGGTTCATCCTATACTCTTATATATCCCATCTGGCTCCCCTTAAGCCCAAGTGCCCAACCTTGGACGTTTTCATCCAAATAATACTGTAGATACTTTACCATTTCATATATAAATACAATTGTTCAAACAAACTTTAAGTTATCATAGAAATGAATATCAATCACTAATTATATAAATTTAAGCAAATTATGGGATTTATCAATCAATAATCAGGGATAATAATCAGGGACAGACTTAGATTGCGGCCACTAGCCGTGTGTCACCAGCCATAAAAATAGAATTGATGGATTAAGGATTTAAGGTTATAGTTTTTCTTTAGACTTTTATAACTATAACATATTAAAAGCATCCAATTAACCCAATATATATGACTGACAAGCCCCAATTAAAATGAGCCCATTTAGATAAAAAGCTAAAAAGAAAAGATTTGTGTCGAATTCATTAGTTAAGACCTGTGTCGAGTATATGAAGATTGTTGCAGGAACAACAATTGTATATGCTCAAAAAATAACTTTTTATATTTTCTTAAATGAAAAGCTATACTTTGAAAATAATTCAACTAATTTAGCCAAATACACCAGTCACCCCATTCAAAACTCACGAGTGCGTATTTCACATTTTATGGGAGATAAAGATTGGTGGGGTTATAAACAAACTAAATATTCAGTGGTCATTTTATTGTCCAAAAGTTCGTTTATATTTGTTAATTTATTAAAGGGCAAATCGCATAAAAGTGTACTTAACTTATATTCGATTTCAATTTAAAGTACTCTACTATTTTTTTTCCAATTTAATGTACCAAATTTTTTTTGTTTGCAAATGTAGACAATCAATAGGTTAACAGGTCACCTAGCAGGTCACCATCTTCTCCACATGATTTTACGGCGACCTATTTTTCCACCTACAAATCTTTCCAACGTTGATACTCCAAACTGAATAAATTTTGGGTCATTGATACTCCACTACTACTTGCATATTTGCAGCTTCTTAAACACTTAGAAGTATTTAAAACCACGACAAACTAAAGCTTATTTATACATACTTTATAGTATGCATGGCTTATTGGCTTGTGGGTACCTTTGTAGCTTCTCGTATTAATTGCTTATTATTAAAGTCAAGTAAATTTTTTACATATTTTCTATCTTATGTGTAACAATTTCTTGAAATAACGTGTCTATAATTGTTTGAGTTTGACATATATGTTAGACAACCTTTTTTCTGTTTCAAAAACTTATGTTATGTTACTGGAAAGATTTGTTTCTGTAAAGATTTGTTTCTGGAAAAATTGATCACCGGAAAAGCAGTCAGAAGAAGAAGGTAACATGCTAACCTATTGATTGTCTACATTTGCAACCAGAAAAAAGTTGGGTACATTAAATTGGGGAAAAAAAAGTGGAGTACCTTAATTTGAAATCGGGTATAAGTTGAGTACACCTTTATGCGATTTGCCCAATTTATTTTGCATTAGCTTAAAATTTTAGGTTTAAGGAGGCCCTCTAATGCAAAATAAATTGGAGGCCCTGTGCCACTGTCGCAAAAGAGGGCCTCCTTAAACCTAAAATTTTATCATCATCGGAAAAATCACGGTTTATTGAAGCACTGCAGATGTAGATGTAGAAGAAACAGTTGACTAGTCAAAGGTTTTATATATTCCACTATAGTTTATTTTAAAGGATGGCCCAACTAGTAGTATATGAGTAAACTTAGTTTTGAGACCCATTTACCGTTTGGTTTTCTTTTATACTTGGTCTTTTTAGTGCTTTTGCAAAGTGTGAAAGTTTTGTTTTATACTTAGTCTTTTCAGGCCCAACTAGTAGATTCGAACAATACCAACCAACAATATGAAAATTTATTTGGGTTTTTGTTTCCTAAAAGGTTGAGAGAACTTGAAGATAATGATCTTAAGTCACGTTGTCAACTTTTAGTATTGATTTTCTAGGGGCGCATTTTTTATTCTCGAGTCGGGCCCCAAATATTTTTTATATTTTCAAAGACGGCACTGGTGAGTAGTGGTGGGTCTCACCGCAAATGGTCTAAAAGCAGTGGGCTCATGGTCGCCATGCTCGGCCTCTTGGCGCTGAACGAAACACAAAGCAACATTTTTTTTATCATTACATGTTTTAGTTGATGGAAAACATAATAATATAATGTTAAAAATTATTGCTATTATGGTGAAAGAGTGTTGTTTAGAATTTTTACTCGTCACAATAGCTTCACGTTACAAAAAAACATTTAGTTTCTGTATTTCGCCAATTTTCACTTGACAACGCTTTCTTTCACATCCCTTCAACGTTTTTTATTTTTGACATATTTAAGATTAATCTAATTGGAGATACACTTAGTCACAACAACCAATAAAATATTATCTCTTCTTCTAGACTCATCCCGCATATGAAGTTTAATTTTGAAAAATAAATAAATAAATAATAAAAGACTAAAATACACCGTTGGTCCCTAAACTTGTTGTTGTGCATCACAATAGGACAAACTTAGACGTTATCATCGTTGGGAGTCCAAAACTTGGGTTTTATGTTGGTTTTATGGACAATAAATTAATAGACGTGTGTTAGGATCGAACTCGAGACTATGGGACTGCACACTTTACGTATGAGAATTTAAAGTTAATAATTAAATATAAATGTTATATTTATTTATTTATTAAACAAAATAACTAACGAACGTTAAGTAATTAATGTAATGGATTAACGGGCGTTAAATGTATTTGGAAAAGGACTAGATTGCAAAGTTTGGGAAGTTTCCGGAATCCCTTGGGGATGCCTACCAAAGATCGGCCAAGGAGAAAAGGAAACAAAGCCAAACTTGTTCACCAAGTTAGTTGGGTATATATACAAGGCTTAGGGTCTTGATTTTGCATCTCTTGTATTCATTAGTTAAACCCTAAAACAGTTTTTGTGTGTGTTTTTAAGCTACAAATCGATCGACCAAATCCTCTAGGGGATCGATCATCTCTTTTCCACAAACCAAGTTATTTGGTTTAATAAAACTAGCATTACTTTAATTCGGTTTAGTACGTGTGTACAAGAACGTAGTAATAACATACTTTTGTTATTATTCTTGGATTGAATTACAAAACGGTAAGGGGTAATTCATATAATCCTAATAAATCAAATTAGGGTTCATCCAATTGCTAGTTTGTGGAATTGATTCTTGTTCGGCTAGAATCAAGAAAAGGTACGCATATTCTTTTATGTTAATTAATTGTTCATTAATAAATCATATACGCTTCTGCTTGAATACTTTGATGTTTTGTAGTTATTTAAATGAATGTCATGTTATCTAATTCCAACATTTTATACTCTAGAAAAGTCCCTTGACCAATTTTCTGTTAGTCAATATCTATTAATTTCCCCATGTGCCTTGCACATGAGGGCAAAATGGTCATTTCATTATTTTGATGGTAAGACTGGTACAACCTTAGGGACTAACGGTGTATTTAATCAATAAAATTATACCATCATCACCACCACCCTCCCTTTATCTTTTTTTCCTGCTTCTCTCTCTAAATTTCTGCTTCTCTTTCTAAAATTAACACCATCACTATTCTCAAATCTCATAAACTCCTCCAAAAAAAACATAATTTCAATCAAACACTATCACCATTCTCTCTCTCAAATTAACATCATCACCATTTTCAAGTCATGTACGTTAGATTAAAGACCCAAAAAATTAACTTTGATTAAAGTCAAAATAATTAAAGTTCAAACACAATTAATTAAAATATCCAAACACAAAATTTTCAAATCAAACACAATTAATTGAAATGTCCAAACAAAATTAATTGTGTTTGGACATTTCAACTCATTGGGTCAACAGAAGTGGATGATGAGGTGGTCAAAGCATCACGGATTTCCTTCTTGTTTTATGTAAACGAAAAGACGAGTTCTGTTCATAAATCCGGTGAGAGGCTTAGGCTGCCTCCAATAGAGAGGCTCGATCGAGTGTGGATCAACTATAGTCGATCGATCACCACCAATCCCCTTACTGTGGCACAAAATCAATCCTCCTTTATTTGTGGATGAGGGTCGCTACTGCGATCGAATAAACTTTGGTTTTGTGTGTGTGTTAATTATTATAAAAGCTATTTTTGTGGGGTATATTTTTTATAGTGTAGGTCACGTTACTGGAGCACCCAATCACCTGAAAGTCGCTGGAGAAAGAATGCTGACGTGACGGTGAAAAGTAATGGGATTGAATCCCCTTGCTGGGGGCAGCCTTATAGTTCTACTCTTACCTATTTGAGAGGCATTCAAGTCAAAGTTTTGAGCTCCAGACATATCCACAAATGGAAAACTCAATAAAAAGTTTTGCAATTACAAGAGACTCGAACTAACTCGTGGATGCCCTCTCAGGTCACAACTTTTTCCCTCTCATGTTAATATCACCTCATGAATGATGAAAACCCGACAAAAGTTAAAATTTCTAAAGAGTAAAGAGACATATAACTACAACTATAATTTGACCAAACATCAGGTTCCCTTTTAAACTCTTACTATGCAAAATATATAATCATCTCTTCATTTGGAAAAAAAAAATACCAAATAAATTACAAAATCTTTACGTATATGTCGAACACAAACATTTGTGCAACGTAACCATAGACTTGATTTCAAGACCATAGCTTTAAATTCATGAACTAACCAGCTGCTTTATATTTATGTACTAAACTTGTAGATTAGACTAACCAGCTCCTTTATATTTCAAGACTAGATGTGGCAATTTGTGCCCAAAATCAAAAAAATGGACTAAATGGGTAAACTTTTGAAAGATTTGAGCACATTTAGGCCCCTTTCTTTTTTTAAAATGGGCATGTATTGCCCATTTAGAAGTTAAATGGGTATAATGGGCATATATTTTTCTCGAACATTAGATTGTTTTTATAAAAAAAAACTTATATTTAATTTTTTAAATATAAATGAGGTGTTATGTTCGAGGAATTTATTTCGTCGTTTTGGGTCTTTTTAAAAGCGATTCGTATAACACGAGCCCGTTTGACCCGTGCCCGTTTAGCCCGTGCCCATTTAGCCCGCGTCCGTTTGGCCCATAGCCCGTTTAACCCGTAGCCCGTACCCGCCCGTTTTGCCACCTCTATTCAAGACCATAGCTTTAAAGTCAGAATAATTATTTATGCCCTACATGATTTGAAAATTAATTATGTTTGAACATTTCAATTAATTGTCTTTGAACTTTAATTATTTTAACTTTAATCGAAGTTAATTTTTTGGGTCTTTAATCTAACTTACATGATTTGAAAATGGTGATGATGTTAATTTTAGAGAGAGAATGGTGATGGTGTTTGATTGAGATTATGTTTTTTTTGTTGAGTAGTTTATTAGATTTGAGAATGGTGATGGTGTTAATTTTAGAGAGAGAAGCAGGAAAAAGAGAAAAAGATATAAAGAGAGAGTGGTGGTGGTAATGGTATAATTTTATTGATTAAATACATTGTTTGTCCCTAAGGTTGTACTGGTTTTACCACCAAAATAATGAAATGACCATTTTGTCCTCATGGGAAAATTAACAGATGTTGACTAACATAAAATTGGTCAAGAGACTTTTCTAGAGTATACAACCCAAGTTTTGGACTCCCAACGATGATAACGCCTAAATTTGTCCCGCAATGCGCAGGAACAAGTTTAGGGACCAACGATGTATTTTAATCTAAATAAAATAAAAGGAGTGAAAACTTAAATAAACTTATATTCTTTTCTTTTTAAAAAGAAAGAAAAGAAAGGAGAATGAAAGGAAAATTGAGCCTAATACTTTCTTTTAAAAAATGAGAGGAAATAAAAAGAAATTAAAAAATATTTGTGTTCTTCTTTTCTATCTTTTAACTTTTTTTATATACTCTTTTTTCCGATGTTGCAAAAATCGGCTGAATCGGCTGATTAATCGCTGACTAGTCATTAATCGGTCATATACTTTGTTGATTTTTGAAAAGCGGTGAAAAAATCGGCCTAGGCAAAAAACGGGTCACTAATCAGTCAAAAATCGGTCGAATCGGTCAAAAATCGGCCGAATTGTCCAAATCGGTCATGTTTCCCGCTTTGACTGATTAGACGCTACAGAATGGTTGACCGCCCGACTACCGATTCACGATTTTTAAAACATTGCTTTTTTGTTTGGGTCTAAAACTCAAGAATGGAACGAAAATCAATTTACGCCCAAAGTAAGGTGTGGTATTGCGTTGAATCACACTTGAAAAAAAATAATAATAAAAATAATAAAACTCTTTCCCGCTTGTTTTTTTCCCGCTTCGCAACCCCCCATTAACCACCAAAATACTTTAATTACTCTTAACATTGGTTGATAAAGGTAAAAGAAAAGAAAAGAGTGAAGAATATTCTTTAGAATGGTCTTTATGATGGGAAAGCAAGCACGAGAAATTGAAAAGAAGCACGCAGGAGGAGACAGGGTCACATCTTGGTTATGGGAAAAGGATAATGAAACCCCCACCCAAGATCTGCTCTCCCTAGTCATCACTTCGCATATGTCACTCCCTGATTTTCTGCCCCTTTTCACTCATACAATATTGTTTTATCCATGCTCTATCACATTGCCTTAACTCCCCACGTACTTGTATTTATATACTGTACAGTTGGTACGTAGTAGTTACTTTTCCATCATATCGTACACTCTGATCCTGATATAATAATACGAAAAATTATACGACATGTCTAGATAGATAGAGTTGAAGCACACTCATATGATGCTTCACAATAGTAGTTAATATTTACTTCATATTTCATTAAAATATTCATTATATATAAACATATCATATAAAATGCCTCTTATACACTCACAAATTAAATAATTAATAATAAAAACAGTTCATGAGTCCCGCAAATGCACAATGACCTAGTGGCCATGGCTCTCGCCTTTCGTATGTGCCATTATCTCTAGTCTAACACTCATTCAGTTCCAATTGTCCATAAAAAAAAGGGTTTTTGTCATTAAATAGCAATGAGCTTTTTTAAATATATCGATTTGATACGTAAATTCTGAAAAAATTGTGCAAAAGTAATGAACTTTCATAAAGTATTTTCAATCTGTATTTTTTGATGACGTGTCATACATAAAAGTTTGACGCATGGCACCATTTTATAACGTGACACATCATAAAAATGTGCAAATTGAAATACTTTATGAAAATTCGTTATATTTACATAACTTTTTCAAAATTCACATACCAAACTGAAACAATATTGCTATTCTATGACCAAAACCCAAAAGAAAAACATAAGCTAAAAATGCATCTATTACAAGTAAGATAATAATATTAGAACGAATAATGTTATATTTTGCATTTTCTAATATGTAATACGATTGTAAAAACATGCATAAGGATATGGAGTAGTGGCTGAAAATCTTAAAATAAATATTTATGTGAAAAGAAGACGTGCTAGTTTGTAGTTTATCTTTTTGGTGTTGTCTAAAATGCAACACTTTATCAAAGGCCGGTGGACATTAGAAAATGGTATAAGTACAAAACCACCTATGCACTCTATCATCACGGCGCAAACATGGGAAAGATGGGCCAGAAACGAAGCTTTCAGTGACGAAGGGGACAATATATATTGTTGAAAGACACCAAAACAAGTAAACACATAAAGTTAGCTAATTACGACACGAGTACAAATTGAAAGGATAACAAATGATACAAGACTATACCTAACCCGAGCTTAGCCTTTCTCATATGTTCTCTCAACTTGCTTAACTTGTGAGTTTTGATAATAACACTATTAAGAGGTATGGTTAACAAAATAAATTTTTACTATCTATTGTAAAATTTTGACTAGTCAAATCACAATAAAGCGGTTCTTGTGACTCTTACGTAGCGTTTGTTATGTTGTAATTAAAGTGGGAATGAAAAAGTTTATTACAGTAGAATGAAAAAAATCTTGTTTGTTTACACATTTACAATGTAATGATTCATTGCAAAGAATGATTCATTATACCAAAAACTAATATTTTCATTCCTTAGGGGTCTTATCATCTTTTTTTTATTACATCTTGTAATGGAATAAAATTTAATAAAAGTTCATCATTAAGCACATTAAATAAACTTTCTATCATTAATAGACATTTTAGTCATTTTCTTATCAATTCCATTATGTCATATTTTACCAACCAAACATGATTAATAACTCTAATAAATCATTATAAATGAGAAGGAAAAGGATAGCAAAGGGACTCATAATGTAAATATAGTAGACTAGAAGGACTGTAGATGTAAATACTCTATCTTTAACTATCTTTGTAACTTTTCAACTTTTTTTTTTTTTTTTTTTTTTTTTAAGGCTGATATATATTAAGAACCGGCTCCAAGAAGGAGACCGAAAGCAGAAAACAACAAAGAGGGGAAACAAAACGTGAAGCAACAAAACAACCCCAAAAAGGGCAAACCAAGCTATACAATGTGAACCCCTCTATATACTAGACAATGAAGATCTTGGATTCGAAATCTAGCAACTCCAATTACAAGCCGCCATCTTGCAGCGGGCTGAAATCTAATTATTTGACAACCGTTGAATGGACGGAAATATATCTTCCTCTAAGACTTTAGATCGATCATCAAAAGTGGCATGAACCATAACTAATTTTCCCTCCAATTCACTCTCTTCTTCATTTTGTGTTTTGTAACTGTTTTTCTAATCTACCATTGTTGACAATACATCATGTAGGGTGTTAATTAGTTTGGTTTATTCAGTTCGTTTAGTTCAGTTATTTATTTTTTTTTTTTTTTCTTAATAAAAAACCGAATAACGAACCGAGATGAATTTATGTTGGATTAAACCGAACTAAAAACTGAATTTGAATTTGTTTTGGTTTTCAGGTCGATTCGAATAACCCGAATTACATAATTTATATTTTTTTTCATTTAATTATATAGATTTTTAACACTAAAAAAAAATCAAGCTTACAAACTGTTCTATTTATTCTAGGAAAGAGTTTTAATAGTTTTTTTGATATAAATATATAAAAAAAATACATATATTTATGTGAATTCGATTTTCATTTCGATTCAATTTTATTTTGCCAAAACTATATCCAAAACAAAAACCGAGTAACCACTCTTTATTCCTCTCACACACAAATGCACTCACAAATCTTTCTTCATTTCGCAACACACAAACCTAATTATTATCTTATTATTGTTATTATTATTATTATTATTATTATTATTATTATTATTTTGTGATAAATGCCCAACGGCATTTTTTTTACCGTCGGCCTACTCGCTCTCGCGACTCGGTCTTGTAAACGATCGAGTTTTATATTTGTACACCTAAAACGCATCTTAGATGATGTGGGTAATAAGGTGGACGCGTCGTTGCTCTTCCACCTATACATCTAAGACGCGTTCTTGAGCTTTATTACTGGCTGTTTTATGACTTATTACTAGCAAACCCTTAAATTATGAACTTAAACATCTGACATTTTGAGTTGTTATAAAAATAGTAAAAAACGGCAACGAAAATACCTCATATAACTTGAAGAAATCCATTTTACCATGTAACTTATACGACCATCTATTTTGCCATTTAAATGAACATAATTATGACATATTAACATGGCCCATTTGCAACCAAGGTTATAAATAGCACGAGCCGTGGCGTGACAACATGATCAAGCTTCACGCTTTAGCGTCTAAAACAAAGTTTTTGTATTTTTAAAGTGTAACATAAAGCGGCATAAAATATTAAAATATTTATATATTTATATCATATATCATATATATTTAGTTAAAAAAAGCGTTATACATATTGAATAAGGTTAAGAAACTATTTTTAAATGTAATATTCTCTATTAAAAAAAAAAAAAAATGTATCGGAGTTGAATAAAAAAAACTCATCACGCTCTATCGCGCATTTTTTCGCCTTATCTCACGTCACGCCTAAAATTAACGTCTTGGTCTATTCAATAACGTGAATGTCACGGCTCACATCTTATCGGCGCCTTGACGCCGCCATGATGCACCTTTTAAAACCATGTTTGCAACTAATTAAGTCAAACAAGCAATAGTGTTGTTTATATGTAATTATTCGAACACCATTTTCACTATCGCAAAAGTTAAAATTTCCACATATAAAACAATTAACTTTTTCTTAATTAACCAAACTATAACTTAAAATAGCTTTGACCATAATTTTGGTCAAATATATTTCCTTGATTTGTGGCAGAATTTCCCGCGTCTTTCTTTTGTGTTCTATTTTGGCAGATTTTATCATGCTTTTCTTTTCGCAGTCAATGATCGTGGCTTCTTTTTCCATGTCTCATGTCCCTAATTTGGGACAAAAATGTTTGGAATTATATCTCTTTACACATTGTTTATATATTTTCTATAATATATTATAACTTGAATGTGGATGCTTTGAACCAAATTTTTGATCTTTAGGTAATTACAAATGAATATAATCGTATAGCCGTGCTAGTATTATTGTTAGACAATCATTTTAACAATTCCACGTATCATCCTCATATCAAAAGTGAAAATTTAGGAAGTTAAGAAGCAGCCCCACCCCATATGATAGAGATCACGTGATTTGGGTATTACAACACTTTGACTTGCTTTAATAAATTGACTGTACTGCTTTGTGCTTCTCCGCTTAACTCTAGACCGTTTGTTGTAGTTTTGTCATTTTTACTTCCTATTGATTACTCGACTGTTGTTTTAAATTAATTATTCATTACTTAAAAAAAAAAAAAAGGAGAGAGAGAGAGAGAAGATAATTGTTATAGATTATCACAACTCTTGTTGATATTTTTATTACAAACCTTTAATAAAAACAATAATTAATTTGTTCAAAAATAAAACTGCCGATATATAAAAAGTAAAAAAGATAAATCAATAATTATAATCCTTTTATTAAATTATATGTTTATTTTTAACGGGTGACAATTATTTTAAAAACTCTAGCTGAGTAGTTTTCTACTTTTTTATATAGATAATATGAGTTGAGATTATTTTTTAATTTTTATTTTTAATTCGGGGATTTTATTGTAGTGATTAATCGTTGAAACTTAAAAGAAATGAGAATATTCGGAAATTGAATGTCTCATGTTTGAAAGGGCTAGAATTCGGGGATGTTAAAATCTAGCAAATTGAGTTTTAAGAAATGTAGCACATCCGCACATGTTTATTTGGGAACACTCTGAGTGAACAAAATTCGGATTTCCATTTCATCATAATCCTAATAAATTCGTGAACCAAACGAAGCTTCATAGTTAGCTGTACATGTCTCTTTTCTTAAATCCAACCCAATAAATCAAACAACTTGAGATGCTAAACTATATTACCTATAACTTTACACCAATTCCACTGTACCAAACACAACTAAAGATTTTGAGTCTTGAGTTATCTATGTATAAAAGTCTACAAACATTGTGGATGCTCATTTAGCTCTTTAAGAAATTAGTTTTGGGTTGCTTTCTATTTTAACTTTCTCTTTAAAATTAATGATGAAATTGAATACACTAGTAAGAAAACAGAAAAGAAAAAAGTTAAAAATGTCCTAATGATAATCATGCGCACCTCACTTCACGACATTTAACTTGGGAATAAATCTGATTTTTGATAAATAAACCTGGCAAAAGACTTGTAGAATTGTAGTTATTCTTTAGTTGGATAAGATAAAATATAGACTAAAACACACCGTTGGTCTTTAAACTTGGCAAAACGCTTCGCGATGGGACAAAACTCGGCCTTTTCATCGTCGGGGGTCCCTATTTCAAGTTTTATACTCGCTACAGGTCCTTTGACCATATTGCCGTTAGTCAAGGACTTCAGATGGCGTTAGATTTGTCTTTAGTCCAAGGGCACATTTGTCAATTCCATATTTCAATTAAAAATTTCTTAATTATTGCCACATGTAATGTAACCCTCTTCCCGCCCCAATAAACACATAGTCTGTATTATTATTCGTCCCAGAACTTTCGTTACAAGAATTATCATAATTCACAAACCCTAATTGCATGTCACAAAACCCTTGTTTATCAATCATAAAACCGAAACATGGACTTTACTCTATGGAAAGTAAGAAGACATCCAGGTTATCCAGTTGATGATACCATCCTATACGACTCTGCTAAGAAGAAATACGGTACTATTTTTTTTATTGTAGTCATTGAAATTTGTAATTGGGGTATTTATTGTTTCCCAATTAAGTTTTTAGAATGCTTTAAACATATGTTGACATGTTTTTAGGTGGTAAATCTAATATGTTTAACATGAGGGTTCATCACAATGGTGTCTTTAAATACTGGCCTGGTAGAATATACGTTGGAGGTATGGAAACTTTAGTTGATTTGGTTGATGTTGATAGTGTGTCAGTTAAAGAGTTGCATGTTCTTATATATGAATTGGGGTATGAGCTTGGTTCAAAAAATTACTATTACTTTGTTATGCCTGGTAGTAATTTAGATGATGGTTTGTATAGCTTAAGTGAGAGTGCTAATTTAGAAATATTGAAAAATCTTGTTGATGACCATAAGATAATAGAGGTTTATGTTGAAAATGGTAAGACAACATTAGATGTTGATCAAATGTCACCAAAGTCAATTAGGACAATTATTGCTGATGTGGATGCAACAAAGAAAAAGACAGCTCTTGCTATTGTTCCATATTGCTCAAAGAAATTGTTCTTATAAAACATTGTTAATAAATATGTGGTAGAGGATATATGTGAGGTTACACATCAATCTTTGGAAGTCAATACTTTGGTACAATCTAGTCAGATGCCAGAAACAGAACCCTTGTTTCCATCTGTAGAGGTCTGTCAGACTGAAGATGTTGTAGGTGATGTCAACCAGCATATAGATAAACATGTTGAGCATATCCAAATAGATAGTCCTTAAGAGGTATTTCAAAATGATCAAGAGTTAGGTCATCATGAGGAGGAAACATGTAATCCTGTGGATCATATCCAAAAAGGTAAATCTGTACAGGTAAGTGATATCGATGAAGCTTTAAGTGATGACAATGTTAGTGAGACAGACAGTTATATGAGTGACGATGATGATATTGAGAACAATGGAGATGGAAACACAGTTGTCGATGAGGCTAATACTTTTGAGGAGCCTGATTTTGATGTTAATTTGTTCAAAGTGACTGAGACTACAGATTTACCATCTATAGGTGCCACCAGCCAGCTACCACATGATTTTTTTAAGAAAAATGAGTTGGATCTGTTAGATGATAATGATTTTGCAAGTGCTTCTGAGAATGAGGATGAGGATGAGTATGTTATTAGGAGGAACAAATTGAGGGAATACAAGAAACAAAAGTTAAGTGAGGCAGCACAAACAGAGGACGAAATATTTTTTTCTATGGTCAAAGTTTTGTAACTGCAAAAGAAGTGAAAGATAGGATCTACTTGCTTTCAATAAAGACTAGGAGGAAATTGCAACTATTAAGAATGACAAACAAAGAATTAGGGTTAGGTGTCTTGGATAAATACCTGTTTGTGGAATAACCTAAGGATCAAGGCTGGGAAAAGCCCCAAAGAGGAAAAATGGTCCGATAACTAGAGGCCTTGGTAGGGATGTATATTTGCGAACACGCAATGAGCAAGCAACAGATTGTCCATGGTTGTTGTATGTAGCCAAAAATACAGCTAAAGATGTATGGATTGTTCAAACTTTCAGGGATGAACACAAATGTTTGCAATCAAGAGATATTAAAGCTTGTGACTACAAGTTTCTTTCGAAGCAAATAGTTGACCAAGTTCAAGTCAATCCAGATATTCCAATCAAGGCTGTTCAAGATCAGCTCAGTAAACAGTTTGAAGTTCAGGTGTCTATGCAAAAAGCATTAAGGGCAAAAAACAAGGCAGAAAATGAGATTAGGGGTGATCATAAGCAGCAATACACCCTTTTAAGAGACTATGTTGAAGAGTTGCAGAAAACTAACCCATATACAACAATTAGGATAAGTGTACAAACTGAAACAGATGCAACAAGTCCAACCAGAGTTTTCAAGAGAATGTATGTATGCTTAGGTGCTTTGAAGGAAGGATATAAAGCTTTTCAAAGAGAGTTGTTGGGGTTAGATGGTGCTTTTATGAGGGGTCCTTTTCCTGGCCAACTTCTTACCTACGCGGTTGCAGAAGCTGAAAGCAAAGACTCATGGATTTGGTTTCTTGAATGTCTAAGAGATGATCTTGGCTTGCAACCAAACTCAAACTACATTTTTATCAGCGACAGGCAAAAGGTTATGTTAAAATTTAGTTGATTAGATTCACTTGTATTTTCGTTAAATGAAAGTTTTATTAGTAATGAATTGATGTTTATTTGTGCAGGGTATCATTCCAGCGTTAGCAGAAGTATTCCCTAGTGCTGAACACATATATTGTTTAAAGCACATCCATGATAATATGAAATTGCAATGGAATGCTAAAGCATACAAGGAACATTTGTGGAGATGTGCAGCAGCAACAACCGTCCAACAATTTGAGGCAGCCATGCTGGCATTCAAGAGGTTTAGCGAAACTGCCCATGCTTGGTTAAGTAAGATACCACTAACCCATTGGTCAAGGTCGCATTTTTCAGGTACCTAACCAAATCTATGTCTACTTATACATCTTTTGTTCTACGGAATTTTTTAGGTACCTAACCAAACATGTTGTAGGGATGGCTCATTCTGATGTGTTACTTAATAACATGTGTGAGGTGTTCAATGGGAAACTAGTGGGAGGTAGGCACCAACCCATCATTACTGCTTTGGAATACATTAGAGAGTACTGTATGAAAAGAATAGTGAACGTTGTGAATGTGATTCACAAGTGTGTTGGACCATTAACACCAAAGGCAACACTCATGTTAGATGCAATCAAGAAATAGGCTTATAAGTACACTGCTTTACGAGTTGAAGGAGAAAAGTATGAGGTCAGTGGATGGGGAGACAAGTGTATTGTGAATGTTGAAGCTAGGGCTTGTACATGTAGAAGTTGGGAGCTTACAGGTATGCCATGTAAACATGTTGTTGCTACCCACCGGTGTATGAGGTTCAATGGAATGCAAGTAGGATCTGTTGAATCATGGGTTCATCCATGTTACTTGCTTAAGACTTGGGAAGAAACTTACAAACACCACATCCAGCCAATAAATGGTTATGAGCATTGGTATAAGTCAGAAGTGCCTACAACCATTCTTCCACCTAAACATCATAAACCATTAGGTAGGCCACGAAATAAAAGAACCAGGGCTTTTACTGAAAATGATAATAGTGACAAAACCAGTAACTTGTCACAGTCTAGTAAGAGTGTGGTTTGTGGTATTTGTGGCAATGCTGGACACAACAAGAAAACATGTCTTGGGCAAGGAGATGTAACAGGAAGTCAAGGCACTACACAACAGTCTCAAAAAACAGGTTCATCCCAACCAAAAGTTACAACAAAGAAGAAGGCAAAGGTTACAGGTGACAACTATGAAGGTAATGATCAACCAAGTGTGGTCCAGTCTCAATCTGGAAGTCAAGTTGATGCTGCTTCTGGTGGGTCTCCAAAACAATTTTGGCCTAAGACCAAGATTATAGCAGCAAAGCTTTCTTCACCACAAAAAATGTTGGTTAAGCATATGAAAGCCAATGTTATCCATCGAATATGTATTCCCCTAAACATTATTTGCTGTGTTTAAACAATGTATGTTTCTGAACTTTGTAGACTACAAAATTTTATGCATTTGGAAATATATCCATTTTCGTTATGTATGAAATCATGTCATGTTAGTGTATGGGTGGGAAATGACGCAAATAGACCGCGCGCCCTGAGGCTTATCACTTTCCGGACCACTTTTATTTTTACTTTGAAAATAGACCGAGGGCAACCGTTGTCATTGGGCAACTCATCGAAATTGTGACAAATGTCCCGTATGTGTAAGGTATTGTTTTTTGGGAAACCAAAAAGCGATGGGCAACCGTATAATTTTAAAAAGGATTTTTTGGTCATTTTACATTATATAGAACGTACACAATTGAATAGTGAAAGTACATTACATATGTAGTCAAAATCAATTTCCCACTCGCACAAAAACATTCATAGTTACCGTTTTTCTCTGTTTTTGCTTCTCGCATAAAAACATTGTTAGTAACTTGTTTTCACAAATGAAACCGTCTTCTTCGTCAGTCCCTCTTTTCCTTGTATCGTCAGTTATGTCACCAGCTATAAAGGTACACTGTTGTGTGCAACCCACATTGGATTGATCAAGTTTGTTTAAAAAATGTGGCCAAATATGGTACGTAAATATTTTCCTCGTTGTTTATTGTACATTATTTATTTCCAATTGGTTATATGCTTCAACAAATCATTGTTGTTATTCGATTAATACCTTTGTTATATAGGTGTTAATTCCATTCTATAATCCATTTCTCCTCTTTTATATCTGTCTGATTCGTAATTATGTAGGGTATAATACGGTAGATGTCGTCTGTTAGGTATGTAACATAACCTGGTTCATTAAAAATTTTAGTGGCACTCTCTAGACTAATAAGGAGTGGTTTATATGCATCGTATACGCAATTGTTTACGACGTTGGTATAGATTCCATCCATGGTCTGATTTAAATTGTTGTTTTTGTTGACCTTTTTTAGGACTATGAAGCTAAGTTAATCATTACCAGTAAACTAAACTACTTTTGGTTGATAAAGCAAAAGTTAGACGCAAGACGCCGCATCTTGTTTAGGAATACCTGCTTTGGAAGATGGATTGATCTCTTGTTTTTTGAACATGAAACGCACATCATAGATTATATGCTAAGGAAACAGCATAAAGTCGACGATTCTCACTATGATATGCTCTTCATTTTTTACATTGAAGGGCATGCTTTACATTTTGGTTGTCGTGAGTTTTGTCTAATGACCGGTCTGCGGTTTGGATCTGTAAGCTTTGGGTTGTATACATCTGGTTCTCTAAATTTTCATAACATGGTATTTTCTGACAAGCAAGGGTATATTCTAACCAACTTAGATGTTATTGGTGTTATCGAGGATGAAGAGCGGTTTAGACAGATATCTGATGAAGATGTTGTACGTGTTTGTCTTTTGTTAGCCTTAGAGGTGATCTTTATGGGTCGTTTGTTGACATGCGAGGTGGATGATACACTGATGAGGTTAGTTGATGATCTAGATGATTGGAATGCTTTTCCATGGGGTGAGCATATTTGGACTCATTTATACGACCAACTTCATAATGTATTTGATAAGCACGCGGATGACCACCTTTTAAGATTGAAGAAAGATCCAAAGCATTGTCCAACATACACAATGTCTGTATTTGTGTTTGGGTTTCAGGTATCCATTTTCCAACTTAACATTTTTACTGATTTGTATATAAGTTTATGTTTTATTTTCATTTTTTTTATTCTCATAGGTGTGGATCCTTGAGTCGTTTGAAAAATCTCATGCTTGGTGGATTAAACATCCAAATGTGATACCAAAAGCACTTGCCTGGTCTAGGAAGTCCATCTTTAAAAGAACTGATCGTTCGAACCTTTTTTCAAACGTAAGCCAGTTAAACTTTGTTGTTATTTATTTATTGTTTATAGATAAAAAAAGTAAACCTACACACAAAATTAGATGTTCCATTTCCACCTATCTAAGCCCAAAATATCTTATCAGACTCAGATTCTTCATCAAATGCTTTTGATCTGTCTGCCTTTCTTTTCATTCTACCTTGAGGCTTGCCTTTGATGGCCAAATGAATTTCATAATCAGCAATATTCTCAATCTTGGTTTAAAAATGCGCGCATCATTGCGTAAATTGCGTGCATCATTGCATTGCATTTAGGATTTCGCATCATGATACCTAATGCGAGGCCATCCCAAAATGCACTCGCATTAGACCGCAATTTTCCGTATTTGTGTAATGCTAGCAATGGTCGCAATTGTCGAAATATGGAATTTAGGTCATTTAAAAAAAAATCATTTAGATGAAGATAAAAATATTTTAATGGACTTTGAAAAAAGAAGTTGTTGAAAGACTTCTAAAACAAACACAATAACAACATCCAAATTACCCTTCGGTTCAAGATCATGCACCATTAACATGATTTGAAATCCCGCAAACAATCATCTTATTATAGCTTCATGTTATGCAATAGTTCATATTGTTCTTTGATCATAAATAATCATATGTGTCAAATAGTTGAGCTGAAAATCATATGTGTGATTAAAATTTGACTAAAATTTTTAGTTTTGACTTTTGTTGTTGATTTGGTAATGAATGAATTATGATTGTTAGCCACTGGTATAACTTATCAGTATACCTTTAACATATTATAATATCATGTCATCATGTATATGTATAGAATCATGTATATGTATAAAATAGACTTTAATCATTCATGTTCAACCGCATTACTACTAACAATAACACGGATCTAGAAATTATGGAATTCAAGATCCTAAAATTAAAAACTAAATTTACACGTTCATCCTGTTCAAAAGTAATTAGAGGAGTTTCTTGTTTAAAACAAAATTTTGTTGAAGTTTATAATGTTGTTTCTAAGTATTTTATGTTCTGACTTATTGACTTATTTGTTTTACAAATAGATTATTTGCCTATTTTTTTGCTTTTTTGTGACTTATTTGTAAATTTATTGCATTTACTTGGTAATTTTTTTAATTTACTACGTATAAATAATTTTTGTATTTTTTTAATACAAAACGCATCGCGTCCAAAATGCGCTCGCATTCGCAACACGCATCACGCATCGGCCTCTGGTACCTTAAACGCATCAGATCGCAAAACGCAATTTTAAACCAAGTTCTCAATATTTCTCAGCAGTGGATGAACAATTGGATGAGTTGATTTTGTACACTGCAAATTAAGGTTAACTTCCAACATCTGTTTTGCTACAGTTTTCATTGAAAGGGTAATCTCTGTCAACCAGCATGTAGAATTTATCTTCTGAAGTCTTAACAGCATGTACTCTTGTATAAGCATACAACATCCATTCTTCAACCACGCAAGCCTCCCATCATTTACCTTCTTGATTGGGCTCAAACATGCACTTCATAGCTATCTCTGCCTTAATTTTCTCAGACGGTTGAAAATACCTCTGTACTCTTGTATAAGAGGCTTCTTCCTGCGCTGCCCTTTCCTTTGCTTTAGCATTTAGTTCCATATATAATCTTTTATAAAATTCTCCATCTTAAGCTATCTGCTCCTCTCTACTTTTAAACTTCAATGTTGGCTCTGCAATCCCTTTACCCTTTCCAATATCAGGTTCAGTAACTACACCTTTCTGCACAATTTCACTAATCTGTAGACTCTTAGCAATAGGTTTGGGTGCAGGGATAGGGTCAGATTGCTTTATGTTGAGCAATTGTATGGCAACCTCATTCTCATGCTTATTTTGGTTTTGGTGCTGGTGTTATTGTGGTGCTTATAATTGTAGCAGATGTTGCCTCTGGGCTTGAAACGTCTAAATTGGCATTGGCAGTGGCTATAATAATACCAGCAGTTGTTGCTGCAGTGGTTACTTCAATACTATCAGCGGATGCAGCAACACTGGCACTGATTGCCTGCACCACTTCCTTATCCTTTTCTTCAGCTGCAGCCTTTAAAGAATCATCCAGTACTGCTTCTTTACCTTCCATGCCTCGCCTGAATTTGTACTCTCACTCCTCCCCTGTTTGGATGGATCATCTAAACTTTTAATCATATTGCAGCTTGCCTTCTTTCCCAGTTTCTTCACTTTCCTGAATGCATGGAACCTTGGCCTTCTTAGTCTCTCCAAAACACTTACCCTGTGCTTTGAACCTCCTGATTGTTTCAGCGCGAGTTGTTGTTTAATTTTTAAGACCAGTGATCTTTGACTCCATAGTTGTGAATATATCCGTCAATTTAAGATTGAGTTTCATATTATTCTCACCACCTTGACTTGTGTAACCTGGTCCTAGAGGTGGATCATTGGAATTGTCATCATGTTGGTGTTCCAAACTACCCTTATCTATTCGAGATGTGTCTAACATTGCATCAGACCTTGCCTGAACATCCATGTCCCCCAAATTAGCCAATTGTCTAGGGATTCCTCCACATGTGTTGAATTGCAAAGAACTATTCACATTAGGAGTTGCCATTGGTTGGGTCGTTCTTACGTTTCCACTGCCCTGCCTCAGCAGTGATTTGGGGAATAAATATGTTATCACCAAAAAAGTTACAAAACAGCCGTTATAGTTTCCACAATCATCAGAAACTAACTAGCAGTGATTGCCCAGAACTAGCAGTGTTTTCACGCAAGCTAGCAGTGGAAATATTTTTTGCAGTGATTGCCCAGAACTAGCAGTTTATGACTTTAATTACGAATCCCTTATAAAATGGTGTCGTATGTATATCACAGTAATTAACTAAACCATACATTTTTTTGGAACCATTACTGAACTTTAGGATTCAACTACAATTACTGATCTGAGACCTACTATACATGAGTTCCAATGTGCATGGTGGATAGATAGCCAAGATTTTTTCAATGACTACGTTCCCAGACCGCCGGTCAGGACCCAGCACAGCTTAGTTGATACCTACTTTTCGAGGCTGGAAAAGTCACGGCAACGTGCGAAAACTGGTTTGAAAGTAAATTCAAAACAATGCAAGAGTGGAATTAGTTCCAGAACAAAAAGCCTTAAGGATCATGTAATTTCCAGTCTGAATCGTCAAGTTTTTAAACTTAAGTGTATTATTCAGGTTCTCTTTATATTCATTATAATATAAGAATAGTAGATTCACTTTTTTTTTAACATCACCTGCCGGAATTTCCTAACACGTAGACCTTCACAGGTTCTTGCACATGATAGAACTGGTGGTCTTCGGGTATTCCTTTCAACTAATCTATAGTTATTTCTCGCTGCCATTGTTTATTTTTAGAAATTTCATGCATATTTTTTTACAGGACAACTTGATTTTTAGTCACAGTTTCCAAACACAAGGACTGCCTTTTTCGATTCACTTAACAACATTTATCTCAAACTGATTTACTTGCCGGAATCTGACGTGGACGTTGCTCAGGTTAATATTTCTTCTTAGCATTTGGTTGTATGGCCGTTATATACAAATGTCATCAGCGCTAGTCTGTTCCAGGAGTATCTCCTTTTAGAGGAATTGAGATTCGCGTTGGCAGAGGAAGAAAGGTTACAGTTGGAAGACGAGAAGCTGAATGCTGAGGCCAACATCTTAAGGCTGGAAGAGGCTAATAGGTTACGGTTGGAAGAAGATGACATGTTGAAGTTGGAGGAGGAGAAGAAGAAAAAACGGCGCGCGTTTATGAATTCGTCACATTTTCAAAAGGCTTTAAGTCTGTTACCACCCGACAAGACGATTCTCATGGAACCTGTTTCGCCACAAAACAATCTGCAAGTTAAACGGCGTAAAATAAAAAAACACGGTCCTAACATGAACAACCTAACTATTGCTGAGGAGCTTAACATAGTGAAACCTTGGGTAGAGGTATTGTGATAGTTTTTACGAACTTGTCAATATACTTGCTTATCAATAATGCTATGTCAAACTAATACATTGAACCTGTTTTCTAGGATCTAAGTAGATGGTTTCATTCTGTCGAAACTCTTTGGCTGTCTGATGAAATTGAAGAATTCCTCTGTGATCCTGATAGACACCGGTGTAAATTTCCATGGTCAGATGATTATACCGTAGACCGCAATTTCTGGCTTCGCTTAGTTTGCTTAGACCCTGCTAGAAAAGGTTGGCTAACTAAGGAGGTTAGTTTATATACGCATTCTTATTAAGATTTTCTTTTTTACCCTGTATTTGATTTTCATCATTTCTTAAATTGATATTTTATTTGCGGCAAATGCGCAACATATAGACCTATGGGTTGACTACATGTGGCACGTACGACCTCAGAATGCTAACTGGGCGATGGTTAGTAGTTACTTTGTTCAGATTCTTCTTCAAAATGGCATGCCCATGTTTTATGCAGATGGGACGAGGTATCCCATGCCCTGGAATGATGTTGAATAGGTAATACATTTACTTTTCATTTCCTCCTATTTTTACCATTTACGGTCACTCAATAATCAGGTAGTTCATGATAGCAACTTTAAAAACGGCATCTTTTAAAGTATGAACAAACTTGATATTTGTCCCTCAAATCATAAACTTTCCTTTACGTATTAACAAACTTGATACTCACAAACTTTATCCACAACTTTTGATCTATCAGCAGTTCTTCCATTGCGACTAGCCGTGTTTCTGTTAAAATATGCTATTTGATGCATACTTTGAATAATTCGTCCAACAGAACCAAAAAACCAAACAATCCTCCCTAAATTTGATATTTACAATCCAAATCATCAAGTTTCTTCTTAGGCACAAAATACCTTCTTTTTGGACGGTGCTTCCAAAGTGCTATAATCTGTATGCTCCATCTCAGAATCTGAACCATAATCGACAGTTTTTTTGACCTATCTGCCATTCTCTTCTTTCTCCTTTAAAGCTTATCCCTGATCGCTAAAAGGGGTTTCAAAATCAGCAATATCTTTTACATATGTTAACCCTTGGCCTCCCTTGTCGCGCCGAACCTCTTACCCTGTGCTGCAACTTTCTGATTGTGTCATCCTGAGAAGCGGTTATTTGTTGTATGCCAGCGATCTTAGACTCCAATGTAGTACATTTATCCGTCAATTCCTTTATAAGTTTCATGGTATCCTCATGATAACCTAACTAGCAGTGTTTTCGTAACACTAGCAGTTTCTCCATGCAAGCTAGCAGTTGGAACAACTTTGCACTCCAATCTTCCAACCAAGTTATTATAATTTTTTTTACACAATGTTATTATTATTTTTTATTTATTTATTTATATTTATTTAATGTATCAATAAATTGTTTTTTTTTTGTTTTTTTTGACACTAAAAGGTCCAGCAGCAAAGCCCAAAAAAATCCTAGTGGTCATAAACATAGTAGTAATAACTTATAAGTGTAACCCAACCACAAAAACATGATATCCACTAGCAGGACTTAACAAAAAGAACAAGCAGTTGAATCATACACACTAGCCGTACTAAGATTTCCAATAGCAGTACTACCTTTGTTACAAAGTTTTGAAAAAAACATCTTGAGACTTGAGACCAAGTATGCATGAAATTTACAATCCAAAACTAGTTGATTTAAAGCCTTGAATGACTAGTCGAGCCTTCCACATAGTTCTAGAACGTGCAGCAGCTTCATACTCACCTTCAGTGGTGGAATTGGCCATAATTGTTTGCGTCTTACACTGCCATGAGATAAGTCTGCTTTCCAAAATTGAGCCCCTCCATTTGTAATCGTTCGATCCCAGCAGTATATTGATTACCCTAGCTGCAGTTATGGTAACATAAGCAGTAGTTAACAGTTGGAGCAACATATCAGGAACTACATAAGCATATGAGTTTCCCAAAAGCAGTAGTTTCTATACAACCCAAGACCGTGCATGAAAACGTTCTCCATTATATAAAACGTCCATTAGTAAGTAACATATTGCTTACCAGCCGTAAGCCATGTCAACAGCACATACAAACACGACAATTGTTTTCTTGTATTTACCTTTGACCACATAAATAAAAAGTCACTTTTATTAATTTCAAACGTTGACTAACTATATCCTAATACACAGCCAACTTTCTTTTAGGTTTTTATTCCTCTCAACGAGACTGTTAAACAATGGTGTCTTGCCCAATTTAACATACCTACAGGAGTGGTAACATTCTATGATAGCGGTGACACGCGTGACTATGAGTCACGTGTATGGTATGTCCGTGTTAGGGAGTGCTTACAGGTATCTTCTTATTATAACCCACTCATATTATTACTTGTTTGTTATACTTTGTGACCAGACACCATGCTTCTTATAACCAAAATATATAATACAATTACGGACAACACATACATAAATAAACTTATACAGTAATTTGTTATACTTTGTGACCAGACACGAATACACCATGCTTGTGAGTAGTTGCTTATTATTTGTGTCTAGTTGCCCAAGAACAAATTTATTGTTGGCCAAAGTTTCTTGGATGTTGTGTTGTAGAAGTTTGACTTTGAGTTTTGTGCACACTAGTTCCCTTCAAGTACATGCAACTATGTACCACCATCATTTCCTTACATCTATTCACCATTAATAAACCGTCCTTCTTATTTGAAATCCCAATTTTTATTTACCACAACCAACAACATAGTTTCTCATAAACATTTTTTATACTTACTTGTCTATACTCTATAGTAGTAACATCAAACGAATACCACAACCAACAACAGATTATCTAAAATATGTGTAGATTAACTAGAACCAACCAAAAATAAAGTACATAAATCTGCTTGCTTCCGTATTTTAACAATTTATTTTCCTGATTTTAATTTACATTGCGTCCCGCACATATAATACGATATAGGCAATTTATACTTAGCTACCAATCTTGATTACTTTTAATTTACAACTGCACATAAGGTTCATGATTTAATAGGGCTACATATGATTTAGTTGCCCATCGTATGTATGTGCTTGCCCAAAAACAATTAACTTGTTGGACACAAGTTTCTTTGTGCCTTTTTTGTGCAATAGTTAAAGTTGAAAAATTAATGGACTAGTTCCCTTCAAGTACATGCCACTAGCTACCACCATCATTTCATTACGTCTTTTCCTCATTAATAAAGTTTGTCCTACTTATGTGCATCCCCTATTTGGGTTTTTTACAAAATATCCATTCAATATTGAAATAGCACAGCCAAGTGCACACTTACTCAGACTTTATGATATAAAAGTCTGAGTTATATTATGGTAGTGTATTATTACATAAAATATAAAGGATATGTACATCTAATAATAGCATATGTGTGTTAGTTGATGTAACCAAAAAGTAATCAATATAAACCTGTTTAATGGCGTCTATTTACAAAACATACTCAATTAATAATTTTTCTAACCCAAGGGACGTAGAATTTTTTTGCATTTGGAACTAAACAAAATTCAAACTGGTTTAGTTGCCCCCAAACTGAAACTAGTTGCCCAAAATGGTTATCTTGTGGCCAGGAATCGGTTGAGTACAACAGAAGCTTCATTAATTAAACTTGGCCTAATATGCAACAGTCATTACTTGACATGACTCAACTATTCACCACTTGACTATCTACATTAATTCAGATAGACTTCAATTCAAAATAAACTCCATGTCACCCCACTCCCGCTCTTTCCCCCCACCCCATTTGGGTTATATAAACGGACAGCATATATCCCAATATCATACAACTTTTGTCAGGGGACACATACTAGCCACAACACAATTTACTACAAAAGAAATGGATAACTTACTTAAAGACATAGTTAACAGCATGTTTGTGCGTGACAATGAATGTGACTTCAAGTTCTTAAGTGACATGCATGCAAAGGTGATCGACCTAACTCATCGTTTGTAAGATATATGATTTCACAAACACATCAAAGCATAAACATATATGGCGTATACAAGTTTTAGAGAGAGAAAGGGAGATGTTCTAGTGAGAGAAACACATAGAAGGTTAGATTGAAAATGAACATCCAACCCTCTCCCTAGTGGGGAGAGGGCTATTTATACAAAGAAGCATGCCCTCCTTCGGGCTGTGGATCAGGCATACAATGGGTAAAGACCCGTCCTTCCTCCACGGTGTTGCACTAGACTAAACTATGCTAATAACTAACTAACAAATAACGTAATAAACGATATGTCTACGAGCTAACTTAAGCTAGATACTATTTGGGGTGACCGATGCTTCACTATAGAATTTCCAATTCCTAACAATCTCTCCCTAAGGGAGGTCACCCCATGATTTACATTTTGCATCCTAGCATTCTAATTAATCTTCAGTCTTGAGCTCGTAGACATCATTTCATCATAATATTCAATCTTTATGCATTCATGGCGATTTCATCAAAGTCCAACTACTTTGTACAATAAGTGGAGGTTATGGACCCGATCCACATTTTGATGACCTTCGAGCTTTATTTGAGATCATCAGCCACAGAAAATCTCAATATCACCCATTGTTGTGTTACCCGCATATGAAGTTGTGACAAATGGACCGACATGCTCACATTCTGGATCATGATGTCTTCACTTCAGAGTAGCGGAAGCTTTAGTTGATTCATGATATTTGCAGCAGCGTAGCAGAAGCATGGAGTGAGAATATCAGAGACATTGATGCACTAATCATGATTTCTTTAGAAATGAATGTGATGTGTGAGCATGTGGCTATGGATTGACCTCTCCATTCTGATCAACTACAAACGTTGGGTGTACCTGCATACAATAGTTAGCAATAAAGCGCACGAAAGTGTCTTTGATCACTTTCGTTGAATTGAGTTACACGGCGCTCGGTTCCCCGTTGATCAGTACAAGTACTGCATGTGATCAGGTATAATTCCGAAGAACCTCCTTGACAGGGTTTCGCAGCTGCTCTAGCTGTTCTCAAACCGGAACATCTCAAAGAAGACAACACAGAGTGAGTGAATCAGCAAATTTGAGATTCACTAATTGATGAAAAGAGATTTGACAAACAATCGTGTATCGCTCAATATAAATTGTTTTTGCAATACAACGAAGGTTTTAATGAAAATCAATTATCAATCATAAACACCTTTTATTTTGAAATATTAATACACAACCGATGTGCTATAGAAAAGAGTTTTAAGCACAACGACCGGTTTTTCAAAGGTATCCGTCAATCCATATCCTGAACCAAGATTGATTCAAAATTTTGAATCGCCCCATTGTTTCTGTTCAGTTGTCACATGGTTGATCTATTGGATAGATCTTACATGCCACCTACCAAGAGCTTGTTTGATGTTGGCTCTAGAAGGCTTTCCATCTTCATTGTAAATATGTTGGCATATCACTCAGATGTTCTGGCAATACCACAAGGATAATGCGTAGGACTCCTAAAATATATTATCTCTTTCCACATTGTGTGAAACAGAGAGTCTTCATTGATTGTGTCCTTAATGAGATTTATTGATGATCTCATGGCTCTAGACTCAATTGTGCACATTTGGTTCTTATGCCGGAGACTAGGGAGAGGGTCTCCTTCTTTAATATCAACAATCTCTAAGAGAAGGTCGATAGATTATGTAGGTTCCCCGTGAGAGTGAAACAAGCCCTTTTAATAGGAACTTGAGTATCTTGGGAAGATGTAGTGCAGTGCGTCACTGGGTCCATGACGTCTTGTCTTCAATACCGGTGTTACCTAGGTAACAGCCAGTAGCATATGAATTGAATCCGGTTTCTGCCCTAAGGTTGAAATAATGGAGGGCTATTTCTTTTAACCCTTTTCACATTTATTTCTTTTTCATTCTTCAACCCCTTCAGTGCTTACTGAGACTTCATTACTAGAACCTTGTTGGGTTTATTCCAGTTCTAGCTTTATCTCAGTCCGCACTCTTCCCATATCTCGCTTTTCTCCTTTTTTTCATTATACCTAAGGACTTTACACTATCTAGTGGATTGTCCCTGGGTAGATCCCTCCGGCTCTGGCGGGATCGTGGGAACGAATACCTAACCTAACCATCCTTATATCACCATACATAAATTAAATTTGGTCGGTCTTTTTGGTATTGTTCATTAGCCATTGGAACCAATTGAAAAACATTTGAAAATCAATCCAGGTACTTGTGATATATTATAAAAGCATTTTGTACCTGAATCGTTTTTGATATTTTAGAAAACTGCTCCCCCTCAACATGTGCATTGTATGTTTGAAATCATTTTGGCACATGGAGGCAAGAGGACTTAAAAATCTCAGATTTACAGAATGAAAGATTTGATTCTTTGATCACCAATTTCTAAAAGATATCAACATCCCTTTCCCAATCAAAATTAGTGATTTTCATACTTTGTTAAGAATATTTTAGGAAAGGATGTGGTTTTCAAAAAAAAAGGTTACTCCCCCTCAACTTGAGCATATGATATTTGAATTTGTTTTGCACAAGGAGGGAGGAGTTCTTAGAAGCACTTTCACGATCGTATAGCCATACGGAAACCATTAGAAAATCAATCAAGGTACTTTATGTTAAAACATGGAAATCTTTGTACCTTGAAAGTTTATTTTCTTTTTGAAATGCTCCCCCTCAATATATGCTTCGAGATTCGAAAAGAGTTTAGCACATATTAGAGAGCAGTATGCATTTTTTGAGACAAAAATGGTCACCTTTTATCAAATTTCATATTTATATCACATTTTCTCCCCAGATCAAAATTTTCAAATCATTTGAGATTTTGGATCTCAAGTGATTTAAATATGTAAGAAACAAAACTTGTTGGAGAAAAATGTGTCAGGTTTTATTTGATCTGAAGTGGACTATTCCAAAGTTCCCTTTTAAACAACAAGGGAACAACAGTCCATAACCTAACACTACACTATACATATTAGTTATAATTGTTCATAGTATAATCACCACATTACATAGATCATAAAACAAAACAAGACTATCGAAGAAATATATCTTCATTCAGTTCTTTGCAGTAGCTTGTAATGACCATCATGTAATCTGCCACCCACAAAACTTTCAAGGCTGCAGAAGATCATTCTCGTCTTAAGTCTTCGTCTGATCGCAGCAACAAACTCTTCACACCTCTTCAAATCCTGTTCAGACCAGAATTTGGTTTTGTTCCACGGCTTCAAGTCAATTATGATTTCCTTCACCCTTGAATCCAATTCTTCTGCTACCATCTTGAGTGTACCATCACTGAATTTGTATAGCTCGCGCAGTCTCATTAACATTCTTGACCCGTATCTGTCAGTAAAGAGGACTGCTCTAGGGGTGTCAATCACTATATAGTCGTGACGAAATTCATGTCCTTTGGCTTCCCATTGAGGTCTTGTGAGATTGATCTGAGTCTGGTAGCTTTCAATGCCCAGTTGAATATCACCAACTCTTTGTCGAATAACTAAGCCCCCGATCCAAAGATTGAGAGCCTTCTTTTCCCGAGAAGTTAAATGGTCAAGATGTCCTTGGAGGTTCAGAAGATAAAGATCTTCAAAGTCATTTGGCATTAAATGTTTGAAGTCGTTTTCTTCTATAACATACTCTTTCAAGTCAGCTCTTCGAAGAACAATCTTCTTTAGGTAATCATAGCCATAGATTGAGAAGATCTCTAAACTGATAACACTTAGAATACGCAGCTTAGATCGAACAGCTCTGCGACTCTTTTCAGCTCCATGTCTATCAATGTAGAATTTCTTCTTCTTGAACCACCAATGAGAAATTCCATATGAGGCAGCAATGTCATATACCTGTTCTTTGTCTGACTAGAATTGATCTGGTACCATCTGTTCAAGACCCTGATCAGTGTAGGTAGCAGCTTTCATCTTCGAAATTGATAAAGCTGGTCTTCTTTCAGTAGTACGAGCACATAGATAGTCCAGGTCATGGTTGAAAAAGAACTCAGACTGAATGGTCATTTGTCCAGGTTCACCACCGAGAGGAAGAGGGTTGTTCACATCAAACCGATTGATCTGCTCACTAACTTGATCATTCAGCATTTTATAGCATTCTTCCATCTGGTATTGAAGCTGATTAGCATCCGAGTGGAAGACTTTAACGATTTCAAACGCTGGCCTTCAAGGTCTTTAGGAGTGATTGATGTAATTCCCTTCTTCTCACAAAACCACTTCATAAAGCTTCCCATATCCCTTGTGAAGTGAAGAAGAGAATCTTCTGCTGGAGCTTCATAGTTAGAAATAATGGTTGTAGCCCAATTATTGTATGGGTTTGTTGAATCAGAATCGGGAATGAACCATGAAGGTTCAGGAGTTTGAGGTTTATCTTGGGTGAGCCAGCTTTGAGTCACGTCCTTTGAAGGTGCAGCTCTAGACGTTTTGATGCGTTTTCCCTCAATATAAGCTTTCAACCAATCTTCTTCTTCTGTAACTTCGGGGATGTGTTTGGTAGAAGCGTCATCATCTTCTGATTCTAACTCTTGAGCAACGAAAGACTCTTCATTAAGCATTTGCTCTTCAGGAATAGAGGATATGGTTGGTGTAAACCTGGAGTCAACAGTGGTCCATGCTGTAGAAGTCTTTTGAGATCCTTGACCACTTGAAGTTCCGGTTTATTTCTGAGTTTTTGGTGGAGGTGAAGGTGGGTTTGCCTTGTGAGTAGTGGCTGTACCGGAAGATTCACCAGCTCCAGATGTGCATGCTCTACCAGTAGGAGGTGGAGGAGGTGGTGGTGACTTGGGGCCTCCAGACATATCCTTTGATTCCATCATAACAATCCTTCTTTTCTTCTTAGCCTCCCTTTCATGAACATCCACTACAAACTGCTGATAATCATCATGCCTAATAGATTCATTGAGAGCCTCGTATAATTTCTTATGAGTATTGTGCAAATGCTCTCCTGCATCATACATTCTTTCCGAGAGAACTGATCTCATGTCAGAGATCGGCAAGTTTTTAAATCGCTGAAGTAATGGAGCCTTCATTGCCCATTCAACCACATCTGTAATATCTGCTTCTATTGCCTTTGTTACAACTTCATCGAGGTTAAGGTTCTCTAGCTTTTTGACATGACTATCAAGATTATTGACAGCAATAGGAAAGTGCTTCTCAATAGTTGCAATACGTAGCATGGCCTCTTCAAGCAATTGCTCAGTTGTTTTGACAAGAGGAGGTGAGGCATGAGGTGGTGAGGCAGGTGGAGTGACGGCATCACTAATAGAGACAACTTGTAATGGATCATTAGCGAGTTCGGGTGGTAGAAGTACAGTTGTCTTAGCAGGTTCGAGTGAAGGTGTGATTGATGGAGTTGTAGCAGCAGTGGAGACCATTGGAGCAGACATCGGAGGAATGGTTGAAGAGTCTTGTTGTATAGTGACCGAGAACATGGAATGAACTTCTTCCTTTTCATTAGTTTGCTTGTCTGACTCGATGTCTGATGGCCCGTCTTTTAAGAATTGGTCACCGTAAGTAAGATCAGGTTCAAGAGTTTTAAGCGATGACAACAAATCTTCATTTCCCCCAACTTCCATATCATGCCTATCAGTGTCCATTTGTACAGACTCTGTTTCAAGCACAGGGACCTCTTCAGTGAAGGGAGTAGTCTCTTGGCTTTCTGCCTGTGTATCACTGGAAGCAGGGTTCACAGCCGATGTGTCTGTCACATCTTTGTCCATTCCAGTTTGTACTTGTGCAGAGGATGACACAACATCTCTTTTCTTGAGTTCAAACTGGGTAGTTGTTTTAGGAGGTGGTGAGGAAATGGTTAGTAGCATTTGAGCAGCTTGTTCTGCTTCTCCTCCTGCAATTCCTTTACCTTTGTCTTGTGTAGCAGGATTGATTTGTCGTGGTGCTGGCTTTGGCTCTCTTATCACAACCCCTCCCACTGGTGGTCTTTGAGACACTTTCAGACTATCCAGGCTTTGTTGAATTCTTTGTTGCAATGCAACCTCGTCTTCATCAATCAAACGCATCTCTCTCTCTGGAACCCTTGTTTCATCATCTTTATCCTTTCCAGAGTCATTCCTGTTAATACAAATAAGCCGTAAAAACGTTTATTTATATTTTACGATCTTCTAATGTTTTGTCGATAACAAACGTAAAATCATGTTAACGAAACAAATAAAATACGTAAATGGTTTGAACTAATAGTTTCTAACATATTCACACTTTCACATAAAACACTAAAACAAGTATAAGTGATTTTATGATTTAGTAATACATATGTACAACAACTAGTGTTTACATATTTGGGTAAAATATACACATAACTAGTATGTAGTATATTGGGTAATATAAATGGGTAGAAACTTAAGTATCACAACCCATTGGGCAAATACATTGAATGTAGTTGGGTACAACCCAAAGCCCATAACCCATGGAGCTTGACCCATAACCCATTGCATGACATCATGCTTATATCATACATGGATAATATCCATAACCCATGGATCAACCCATACCCAAGTGACCAAGTGCATTGCACTCAAAGATACATTGTATCTAGCTAAAAGATCCATGGTTTAACCCATGACCCAAGACCCATAACCAAAATACCCATGGGTAAAAGGGAGCGTCCCACGGATCCCTAGCTTAACGCTAGACGGATCCCTTGTGGAAGGGATCCGTGGGATCCAGGGAACAGTAGGATTTTTCCTCTATAAATAGTGAGCCATTTCTTCATTATTTCTCACCCCTTTCTAACACACTTTCTCCCTGAGTTAAAAACTCACTAACCTCAGATCCAAGAGATCTATGTTTGTAGTTTTGTTTTTGTGTGATCTTTTAGGTTCCTCTTAAAGGCAAGATCACCACCTTTGAAGTCGAGCAAGCTCAATTCCATGAGTTGCCATGCTTCCTCATCATCAAGGCTACTGAAGTCTTCTTGTTGATGATTCCTTTCTTCCTTCAAAGGAGTGTAGTATTGAAGACATTAGTGAAAGATGTCTCAAGTGTCAAGACGAAGATATTAGTGAAGGGTATCTATCGTCTATAGCATAAGCACTTGTGATAGGTGCTTAGAAGTCAAGACAAGAAGCATTATTGAAAAGTGCTTAGAAGTCAAGATTTGAAGCATTAGTGAAAGGTGCTTAGAAGTCAAGACTAGAAGCATTAGTGAAAGGTGCTTAGAAGTGAAGACACAAGAAATTAGTGAAAGGTGTCTTGTAGATCTAGTCAAAGGCATTAGTGAAAGGTGCCTTAGATGTACATTCGATATGGTGTGTTTCGATGTACAAGATAGACTAGTATTAGATCCAAGGATATTGATATCCTTGATGATGTTGTAAAGGAGTAGATCTCCTTTGGGATTAGTCGTTGGTGTAGTGTGGTAGTAGTTCCTCCATTGCAATGGAACTAGGTGCTTAGCCTAGTACCTAATAAAGGGTAGGCAACGTTGTGAAGCTGTAGTTCACCTTGGAGTGAAAGAACTAGGTACTTAGCCTAGTACCTTATAAAGGGTAGGCGACGTTGTGATAGGTGTGGTTCACATTGGAGTGAAAGAACCCGGTGGTTAGCCTAGCACCTGAAAAAGGGTAGACGACGTTGTGAAGGCTTCTCCGCCATAAGGAGATTGGTGTAGTGATTACGAACTCTCGAGTAGGTGACTCGGGGAGTGGAGTAGGGCAAGGAAGGTGTCCTTGTAGCCGAACCACTATAAATACTCGCATTGTGGTTTTGTGCTTTTTACTCTTATCTTTTCATTACTTACCTTTATATGATTGTTTATCAACATCCAACACACACATCCAAATAGATTGACATAAGTCGATCTAAATAGATTAAAAGAAAGTTTTAATTGGCAAAACTATTCAACCCCCCCCCCCCTTCTAGTTTTCCACAATTGGCATCAGAGCTTCGTTACCAAGTTTCTTGAAGTATATTGTACTTTAAAAACTTGATACGATCCATGGTTAATTGAAAACTACAAAGAAGATTTTTCATAAAAACCAACACCATTTTTTTTTAAAACTATATGTTTGGATGTTGAGTTGATAACAACATTTTTTTTTACTTGTTTCATTTAATTGCACTAATCCTCTTTGTCATGTTGATTAGTCAAAGCTCATACCCACCAAGCTATAGGAATCGCTTGGTAACAAGAATACCTTCCTTAAGAAGGTATCTTAAACGCAAAGGAGCAGGAATCGTCTAAGTGACATTTGTTGTGTCATTTGTAAAGACATTCCTAAGTGAGCTAGAGGTATGATTTTCTTTTTAGTTTGCTTGATAATTAAGTATGCCTATTTAGGTAATTATATGATTATCTTTTGTGCTTGTACATGTATTACATGAAGCTTCATTAGGAAGCCTTTTTCTCACATACGTGTTTTATTTCTCGTCTAAAGTCGTGGTATATAAAACTTATGTTTTGTTTCTTTTAATCCAATAATAAAACAAAACACGAATTTCAAAAATTCCTCTTTCCCCATAAATACTCCCACCGTCGACCACTCTATCAAATCCTCACTTTTTCAAATCATCCAATTTCAAAATTTTCCTCTCAACTTCATCTTCCTCCTCATTCCATCTCAACCGAAACCAAGAAGATTCGTCATCAACATGGTTTACATCGCGCTCGTGCTCATTGCCTTAACACTCATCGCACTTGTGTTCCCTATGATGAAGTTCACATATGAAGACATTTACTTTGCGTTGTTAATCTACATTGGGATCATATACCCAATCCTTTGTATCATCCTTAGTATTGAAATGCAATACTACTAATAATCTAGTTATCAAGGTTATTATTATCATAATATGTTTGTCATTTCCTTTGATTTATTTGTTTCATATTTTTTCGTGATACAGTAGAAGTCAGGTATGCATGCTAAAAGAAATTTTAGGATAAAACATATTTCGTGGTATAAAAATATAAAACCTATGTGTTTATCAAATCTGTTTCTGTTACTACAGATCCACGGATCCCGGATGATATACTAGCCGGATCCCTTTTGTAAAGGAACCGTAGGATCCGTCCTACTGGAAAACAGTTTTCATGCAAGATTAAAAAACACTATCTTTCTAAAAGGAATAATCCACTTGAAAGTCAAAACCTTGAGTGAGTTAGAGTGTTAAAAACCATTGTTAATAAAAATCTAGTAAAAACATTAGATAATCATAGGTTGACCACAAACATCTCTGTTTTAACTTGTCATTTCTATAGGTTCAACTATGACGCATGAATATGAGTTTGATTTTTCACTCACTAGCGTCTACACTCCGAACATCTCTCTTGAACCCAACACGCCTGGCAATCATGTCCGTGGGTTCAATAATCTCGAAAACCGTTACTTCCACGAAGGACGTATTGTAGACACCTCTCTACAATTCGAAGAAGGTATCAATACCTCCTTCCGAGCCATAGGACTAGAATGTCTTCTTGAAATCAACGAGAAGATATGTCCAAGGTTCATAATGGAATTCTTCCGTCAAGTTGAACTCGTTCGTAACGAGGATCGCTCTCTATCTCTTTGGTTTTATATCAAAAACCAAAAGTTTACTCTAACCCTTGGGCATTTTGCTCACATCCTCCGGATTCCAAATCATGGACAATGTACCTTCACCGAAGATTGGTCTCTCGATTCTCTCTTCAACTTTCGTGAAGAAAATAGCCCATATTGTTCACACATACCCTCCCCGGAAGATTTAAATCGCATAATATGCAAACCTCGACCATATTACTCCGATCCAAACATTATCTTCACACGGGACATCCGAGAAGAGTACTAGACTCTTGCACTCATCCTACGTGAGAATGTTTGGAGTCTTAGGGGAAATCGAGAAACCCTTCCCGCTTGTTGTGCTCACATGTTGTACTGTTTCCTAACACCACAACCATACAATCTCGCCTACTTCTTTGTAAGGCGAATTGTAAATCTTCAAGGCTCCAAGAATAAACTCATACCTTATGAAATGTTCTTGACACGCCTCTATCATAATGTTATGCACTTCCATCCTCAATTTCAAAGTCCGTTGTACGTACTTGTGAACAAGCTGATGGAACCGCTAAACATATCTCTCATGAAGACTTTCTTCATTCTTGATTCCACCAACACTCATCAATCACGTAATGATCCTCCTAGTGAAAACACTCAAGAAACCTAGTAATATTTCAAAATAGGATCAATTCTCTTGTACTCGTGCTTTATACATGTAATCCTATTTCTCTCATGAAATAAAACATCTTACATTTGATATCTTAGTGTTAGAACCCCTTTAAACTAACCTTGGAATATAATGCATTGTCAAGATCATTGCATACCTTTAATAAAGGTCCTGCTGAGCAGATGGGCTGATCCCAAAGTTTGTGCTAGACGGATCCCTACACTTAGGGAACCGTGGGATCCGGCAAACAGAAAATGCAATTGCAAGCATTATATTTCAAACATATCCTTAGAACACCTCACACTAAGCTAAACATAGTGTCTTAAGGCAAATTAAGTCCTTATCAAGATAAGTAGATCCTTCCTATTCACACATAACTCACCTAGATCACACTCTAAGACGCTTGTAGATCTATCATTTTCACCTTAATCCATTACTATTCCGTTCTCTAGATCCCTCATCATTCTCACATGATCCCTCACATCTAAATTTAGAAATCTTTCGATTATGACAAAATTGATCATAAATCATCCTTACCTCAAAATTGATCAAAGTTGATCAAATTATAGTTTTCTCATCTCAAAGTTTTTTAGGATATTTTCCAAAACACTATCCTAAGTCACAACCTGATCTCTAGGATCATTTAGCTTCAATTGACACTCTCATATTTGGTGTCATCCTTGCTCATCCATTGGTACTTTTGAAAGTTCCAAATCCTTCCATAAAAGACAATCATTAGCTACATCACTCATTACCTTCAAGTACTTAAGCACCCCTTCTTCTAAGACACTTAGGAGGACTGAAACACTCAAGATGTTATAGGTCTTAGATCTTAGAAACATCATTTCCACTCTTTCATAGCTGCTGAGAGCCGGATCCCTAGGATTAGCCTAGACGGATCCCTCTGAGGAGGGAACCGTGGGATCCGGATGACAGTTTATGTCAAATCTTGCTAAAACAATCATTTCAACTCATCTTCCTAACTCAAACACTCCATCTCATCTTAAATGAGTTCCTAGATCAGTGCAAACTCTTAAGTTGACTCTTGTGCATGTTAATCATCACATTCCAATGAATCCTAGTGGCTTAAGGCTTAAATGCACTTGCCAAATCTCTTGGTTTATAAACCAATTTGTTAGGACCTCCATAGTCATCACTCTCATCCTAACTTTCAGCTCTTTAGAAACCCTTGCAAACCTCTTGAAATCATCTCATCATGAGGAAAACCCCAAGTAGTAACTTATCCACCAAAGAACCACCCATGAAAAAGGCGCGTGTTATACACGAAATCTCTTCAACCGAATGATCTCCGGTCAAGCCAACAAATGATAGGATCCCTCCTCATCCAATCAAACCAATTCCTAAAAAGACAGTACCCACAAAACTACCAATGCCAAACACCACCATACCTCCTAGGCCAAACAATATCATCTCCACTAAACCATCACCATTGGTTCCTAGAGCTATTTCATTTACATCCCCACTATCATCACCACACCTCTACAATTTAGAGGACTTGCCTCCTAGGCCGTCTCATCCGCTTCCGCAGACAACATTCTCCTCATTAGGAGGAATAATGGTACAAAATTAAGGTGTTGAGTCAACACTTGCTCCGGCCTCCTTTTCGCCGTTTCCATCATATAATCCCATTTGGATTATGAGAAATCATCAAAGTCAACCACCCGACCATATGGAAGTTGACACCTCTCTACTACCACCATCATTCTTGGTCGAATCATTCTCAAATGCGCCTCCACCAATCCCTCCATCGTTTGAAGCTCCATAAGTCGCTTCACTTGATCCTTCGCATCAAGCCATTTCATTTCTTCCACCACCACTACCTAGCCATGACAAAGATTGCTATCATTGTAAACATGTTGAAAGTTTGATACATGAAGTACGAGAAGACCAACGTTTCATGTTCTATCATCTCCTCGAACGTTTCGACAATTCCCCACAGAATTTGCATTATAGGAGCTCGTACTCTGTCTGTCCCTGGCGTTTTACCGGTTAGGCATAGATTGAGAATTGTGACGATTGATCTCCATGGTTGATATATTTCAGCATTGATGAGTGATGAAATCTTGGTTAGTCTTTCCGGGTATCCTAATTCGTTGACAAAGTCTAAAATTTCTTGAGTGGAGGGTGGAGTGATGAATTTTTTGGAAGGGTCTCTTGGTGTGATCTGAAGAGCATCCCTGAGTGTTTCAACTGAGATGTCATACCATTTGTCTTCAAGCTTACACGAGTATGAAGCAGATATCTTATCCCACGTAACTGTTTTCCAGAACTGCTGAAGATAAATGGAGGGGATTGTGCAACGCTTGGTTAGGGCATTAAAGAAGTTGGTGTCCTTCAAGATGTCTATAGCCTGTCGGTAAGTTGGATTTTGTTGCCCTCTATCCACATCCAAATAGCAGTTGCTCTTAGCAATTGAAACCCATTCCGTACGTGGAAGTAGTTCGTCGTCAGTTAGATTGACCGTTGGTGCAGTGGCAGCAGGTGTATCAGATGAGGTGGTGTCAGCCATTGGAATCTGATAATTACAAATACACCAACAACAATATACAGAAAAATTGTTAAGTTAAGACCAGGTTATCTAATATGACCAATTTGTGACCCCATATCATAAGCACATGAGAAGAAACATAAAGTCTACAGGGAAACAATATGAGGGGACATATGAATGCCTGATAATTTGAGAGAGGACATCAATGATAATAATAAAAAATCACTCTACAAATTAACAACTCGCATATCTTAACTCGCATATGACAACAATGTTAACACACAAGCAGCAACTCGCTATGGAACCAGAATTAAATCAACACGCACACCTCAACACGCATAAGAGACATTTATACATTAACACGCATACATCAAAAGAATGAAGTAAGTCGCATATGACAACTCGCATCCATCAACACGCTTTGGTCAAAAGAACAGGTCAGCACGTATAGGGTATCACGCATACATCAAAAGTATGCGGTAAGTCGCATATGGCAACTCGCATGTATCAACACGCTTTGGTCAAAAGAGGCTGGTCAACGCGTATAGGACAACACACATACATCAGAAGTATAAGGCAAGTCGCATATGGCAACTCGCATATAATGATAAGCAATAGGCAACATGCATACCCTATCAAATAACGCAACTTGCATATAGCAACTCGCTTTCAATAATAATCAATAGCAACTCGCAATCAAGCACATGGGAAACACGCTATAAAGAAAATTGCAAGGCAACTCACATACAAGAAACTATTGGCAACTCGCTATTAAGAACACACCATGAACGATCCAATTAAACAGTCACATAATCAAACGCATGATTATACTCACTCAGAAAACTCACATGCCAAACAAGAATCCTCATTCAATGAACAAGACCAACAATCCAAGCAAATCCAATACCTATTTTAACACTACCCTTAATCAACCTTAACGTGCATCACAAGAATGAACCAATTAAATCATCAAATCATTTTCAACACAAGCCATAACTTAAACACTCTTATTCAATAACATCTAAGGCTACTTTCAATATCATTTATAAAAAACATACAAACCTATAATCAATGTATTTTGATCGAGATGAGAGCGATGAGACACAATCTGCAAGATGGTTTAAGATAAGAAATGGTTCAAGTACAAATCATGATAGAGATATGATAAAGAAGATCAGATAGCAAGAAAAACCTACCATACAATCACAAATTGTTAACTCGCTTCATAGAGAGTTGAGAGAGAATAGTTTTTCTGAAAAAAAACTTTGACCGGGTATGTTTTTGATTTGACCAAGACACACAACCCGCATACATAAGTACACAGTTGTAGCGGGTTGACACTTTTAGTCCCTATACTTAGCAACTCGCATACTAGAACTAAAGGGGCAACACGCATGCATCAACAAGTTTGGTCAACTCGCATGAACCAAATAAGAAACATGCATATTGTAAAAACATAACAAATATAGCTTAGCTAAAGAAACACTCATATCAGTATAAAATAACTCATATCAACATGCAACAACCAGACCACACAATTAAGAATGCAGATGCATGCAACCTAAATGATCATGATAAATCAAACCCAAGTACTAAATCAAATGAAGGTGCACAATTTTCCCCCTCAATCAATGATACGGGAGAGAAAGTAATCATTGATTGATTCAGTAACATGACAGTGGGTTTAAGGCAAATTAAGTATGTGAAATAATACTAAAGATTATAAAGACTCTGTTCGAACTTCATCTAAAGTCCCGTGTCATTTTTGAATGACATTTCTAGAACCGTAGATGTTATCGATGACAGAAATTTGAATAAAAACAAGTGTAATAATGAATTAATAAAAATTTGTATAAAATATTTTTAAAATTTAATATATTTTTTTTAATTTAATTTTTTTTAATTTTTTTTAGGAATGTTTATAAAAAATTTGTACAAGACTAAATGAGAATGAGTCCTGAATAGAGGGGATCAGGAGTCAGAGTACGCGGTACATCAATTCTGACAAGCTACAATTCCAGAGTGAGCAGTCTTCATTTCTGTTGGAAACCAGGTCATGATGTTCATGAATGAATTGAGCATTGTACCTGAAAAAGACTGAGAACACTTTGCACTAATGGCACATGTAGCATTGCAAACAGATGGGTTAGTGACTGGTGTATCCTCAAATTTTGATGTTGTACAGTCAGGTCTAGGAGTATCATTAATAGAAATCCCTTTAAGTCCAACATTCTTGAAGATTTTACCAGTGGGCATCCACTTAAGACAAGATCTAGGTGAGTAAGTTCATTTGGTACCTGTGAACTTAAATAGTCTACCAGTAGGAATCCACTTAAAACAACTGCTAGTAGAGTTAGATGAAGCCAAATCCCTGTTCTGAACATTGGTCCTTTTGCTATTAATTTGTTTCTTAGGGGATTGGTCAGCCATTTGATGCAATTTATATGGACTAGATGAGCTCCTTATGTTCCTGAACTTAGAGTTTTGAGCCTTCAGCTGGGGACTGTTATTCGTCATATCTGAATGAAATAGTGAAGTGACTAGTTTTGACAAGACTATATTCTCATCAACTTGGGAGGCAAGCTTAGATTTAGAGGATTTAAATCTTTCTGTCTTAGCTGCATTTGGCTGCCTAACTACAGGTCGTACTATATTGTTAAGTGCAATTGGCTTCCTCAAGGTTGATGGTTTTGTAAACTTAGTGTTCACTCTATTTCCAATGGTTTTTCTAAGCTCATTTTTTAAGGCAATAATGGTGAAGCTTTTATCATGAATTTGGGCTTTGAGGGCATCAATGTCTGCCAACAAGGAGTTAATTTGATCTAATAGCTTAGAATTGCTCTCTAATAAGTTCTTCCTTAAGGACTCATTTTCCCTTAATAGCTTGGTCACACATAGAGCTAATTCATCATTCCTAGATTTAATCGGGTCACTCACCTCATAGTTAAGATTGTTCATCCCTTTATAGTATTTCTTATGCAGATCTGAGAGTTGTATTTTCAGATTACATATGGTTGAGTCTTTGTCCAGAATCTGGGTTTTTAACTGGTTAAGTTCAAAAAATTCTCGAAATTCTAGGAATTCCGGATTTATGCAAGGTTTTGTAGTAAGAAAACTTTCTTCCTTTTGTTGTATGGCAATTTATAAGGAAATGCAGTGTTTTTTGAGAATTGAGTACTTGTTAGAAAGTTCATCAAAAACCCCTTTTCAACCATTCCATTTGTTTTAAAAATTCTAGACTCTGACTCAACCAGGGAACATTCATCCGAATCATGTTCAGGCTTAAAACCAGTTTGTTTAGGAAGACTAGCAGATGCATAATGTTGAACCGTTAAGGGTACCTCATCAAATGACAATAGTTCATACACTGGTCTTACATGTGTATCTACATCAGGAGTTACCAAACTGCTGATAACTTCATTCTCTGTTGTATCTGATATCCTGCATTCAGCAACACTCGTCCTTTCAACTGAAATATTACCCGACGTTTCACCACTATCTCCAAATTGCACTTGACACTGAATCACGAAATCATTCTTTTGAGTAGCTTCCTCAATGAACTTTTTCACATTATCCATTAGTTGGATAAATGTATCGATGAACTCCTGAATTTCCATTCCAGTATGTTTCTTGAAAGAAATTCCAGTTGAGTATTGATCAAAGTCTGCGGAATATTCCCCATTGATAAATGGCTGGAATTGGTTATGGATTACCTGAAGTGCAGCATTGGAATCATCTTTTGGTGCCTTTTTTTTGGTAAGTTGAAGCTTCAGTAATTCTAAGTTCGTCAGCAAGGTTCTTGTCAATGTAGGTAAGTCCTGACCGAAAAGAGCACTGCATGTTTGATCCACAATTGTAGATAAGAGATGTAAGAGATGAGAGTGGAGTATTTGATATGGCTCAAGGCTGCATTCCATTTGCAGGGCATTTTGCAACATAAGCTGGTGTAATTTCTTGGGATTTGAATCAGAGTACGAAGTGTTTTGATCATCATTGATTGAATCTGTTAAAGAAAGGCATTCTGAGTAGTACATACTTTGTTTGCAGTCCACTGAGTCATATAGTTTGAGCACATTAGAAATTAATGGATCAGTGGTATACTCCATGAGTGTCAGAATTTACAGGATTTTATTATTCTTTGATTAAACCGGGAAATGATTCTTTCACGGGATTTTACTAAACCAAAACGACAACTGTAAAACATAGCACGAAGAAGTAACAAGTCTCAATAGACAAGTCGCTAAATAGTCAACTCTCTTTGGTATCAACTCGCTAAACAGTCAACTCGCTTAAAAGACAAGTCGCTTAAAGAAACAACTCGCTTAACACCCAAGTCGCATAAAGAGTCAACTCGCTAAATAGCCAAGTCGCTTAAACCAAATCGCTGACAATACAACTCGCTTAATAGCCAAGTCACTTAAGCCAACTCGCTTCCAATAACAAAGTAACTCGCTTCCTAGAAACTCAACACCGTGGCTCAACTCGCTTCGTACAATATTTGAAAACAGCCACTTTATCAATCAAAAACAGCTAAACCGCAATGATTCAAGCGTTCCAATTCAAAACCTAAACACATATGATGATCCAAAATACAAAAGTACGATCAAAATTCAAACATTAACACTAGAAATTGACCAAATGATTCAAACTCTCCTAAACACTTATAACCCCAAAACCTTATGAAATCCACCAAAACAAAGAGCATGAAAGATGAGTGATCCAACCATGGCTCTTGATACCAATTGTAAGATATAGAATTTCACAAAAACATCAAAGCATAAACATATATGGCGTATACAAGTTTTAGAGAGAGAAAGGGAGATGTTCTAGTGAGAGAAACACATGGAAGGTTAGATTGCAAATGAACATCCAACCCTCTCCCTAGTGGGGAGAGGGCTATTTATACAAAGAAGCACTCCTTCCTTCGGGCTGTGGATCAGGCATACAATAGGTAAAGACCCGTCCTTCCTCTACGTTGTTGCACTAGACTAAACTATGCTAATAACTAACTAACAAATAACGTAAAAAATGATATGTCTACGAGCTAACTTAAGCTAGATACTATTTGGGGTGACCGATGCTTTACTATAGAATTTCCAATTCCTAACATCGTTGCACTGTGAGGGCCGAGCAAATCAAGCAGTTGGAGTGCGTGGTTGGGTCCAGGCTTGCCAGTGCTGTTTTGGAAATCATGCGTGCAATTCAGGACGAAGAGCTTGAGAAAAACAGGACGCTGATGAGGCGAATGAGTGAGACTCAGCTCCAAGTTATCAAAAAAATCTCCTTTCTGGCAAAGCTGCGAAAAAATTAATAATCCTATACTCTTACCTTGTTATTCACGTTCTGTGATTGTCATATTTTGTGTTTTGGTATCTTCATGAATGTCGTTGCTACGTTGATGTATTTTGTTATCCTTTAATGTATTGAAATGAAATCTATTATGAATAAAAATATTTCGAAGCACATGTCAAATGTTCGAACGTTGTTTATGAATCACGAATAAAAAACATATAATACTGTTGAACACATATATAATTTACAACATGACACTAGATATCATATTTAATCCGGCTTGAACAAACAGCTTTATTTCATCAATAATTTGGTGACAAACGTGATTATTTCGATTATATAATACTAACATTTTTCTGACAAGCCTCTTACAAGATCACCTGTCTATTTATTTTAACAGTTTATGATATTCTACATGTCAAACTACCAGTTGTTCTAGAGCAAGCAAACCTTTTTTGATAAGACTGGAATACATCCGAATGACTATAAGATTTCATTTAGGTTAGCCGAAAACGTTCCTAAGCAAGGGGATTTTTGGTGATTGTGGTGTGTGGGTTTGTATATTTTTATATCGATTGGCACATGGTCTATCGTTGCACGTTGATGATCCCGCTGACGTCGCACTAGCATATCGCAAGAAGATGATTCAGTTTTTTTATAAACATAGATTTTATCGTTTGTACTAACAGTTTTAAACTTATCTCCAACAGCACTTTCATTGTTTTATCATGCACCATCTATTGATATATTCATTCACACATAAGCCATTAATGGCTAGACAATGGATTTATAACAACTATTTGCTACACTAAAGACACTTATAACATGCATACATAAACCAATAATCATACAATACCTTGCATGCAGCAACCTTGGGTACGTGTAACATTCATTCAAAAAACAATGGGAGACACAACGTAAAAGTATGTACACATTTTACATCTAAATTTGTTGTACAGTATAGATAATCTTTCTTTTTAAAACTCCACAACTCCAGTTCATTTATTCTTCATTTGGACGTCCATTTAATCATGACATTTGGCTGTCCATTCCAAGAAAAATTAAAAAAGGGCCACACATAGGTTTGTCAATTAATTTATTCCCATATCATTACACAAACACACTACACATAAAAACTTATAACAAATTAACCAAAAATTTCCCTATTATTATTTCCATATTAAAATAAACGGATCATAGTTTTCATACTATTAATAACTACATTATTAATAGTAAAATAATAATACAACCTTTCCTAATATATATCAAATCTTCATCTAGATCACATTTGTACACAAGTCATAATGCCAATCTCTCAACCCTCTCTTTCATCAAAAAATGTTGCTAAGCCTCCAGTTGCCTTATTTGATTTCAAGCCAAGGTATGCCTGCCATTACCTTTCGTGATTGTCACTTGCCCTTACTAGGTTTTTGTCCATACTTGCTAATCTCATTTGTATACATTTATTTACCTTTATTACAGGAGTACTACACGCTATGTATTTGAGGATCTTGTAGTTGAGATTCACTACGATGATGAGTTTATTCGGTTGCCCAAATTAACTTACGCGTAACGTTCAATAAGTCTACAAGGATGAACTTTAATTAAATGCTTGACTTTTTGGCCAACAAGTTAGAGTGTGAGATACGGGCTTTGTATTTATGTAGGCCACTATTTGCTCTTTCAACTGGTTTGACAGTTGTTGAATGCGATAATGACATTCAAAGGATGTTTGAACTTGCCGAGGAATGTGGGTTGATCAGCTTGTACATTGCACATGCGCCTGATCTCCTAGCATGTTTCTATTATGATAACCTAATTATGGATCTTCTTGATGAGCCAACGCGTGCCAGGATAGCAATACATGATAAACTTGTGGAGCTTGCTACTTCTAATTCTGCCTCTGATATTGCTGCATGGAAGGAGGAAGAAAGGCGGTCACCTCCCCTAAGAAGCCCTCCGTTCCAAACTAGAAGTCAAGGAATTGAATGTCAAGGAAGGAATCTATTCATGGATTTTTTGTCTAGCGAAATTGTTGATGCTGACATTGGGTTCAGTGACGATGAATGGTACTATTGGGTATTTCTTAGGTCTGTATCAATGGATGTTGGGGATTCTTCTTCTTCCGTTAAGGACAGTTATGGTCATAAGGTCTCTAGAAAACCTTATGCAAGGAGGCACTGCTTTCAAACACCAAGATCTGGCTTACGGAAGTTCAAGATGTCGAGGCATTTAAAGGCTCTAACAAGAGACCGCCGTCGACGATGTGCGGGATTAAAAGCAACTTGGTTTTTAAGGAACGGAAGGTTGGAGTGTAGGTATTTTTATGCAGCATGCTCATGCTGTTGATAACGTTTAGTTAAAACTCAAAATAGTTTGTCTAGTTTAGCCTTTTTTGTAAGGCAACGTTATGTAATTGTTAAACATTTTTTTGTTGGTGCTTCTTATGATTACTAAAAAAAATGTTCAACAATTACATAAAATTAACATGCGATGTTTTTGTGTCACCATCTGCTTTGGGGTTATCGTAGTATGCACCTGTTTTTTTATCTACGTTCGGTGTCCGTTTACATAATACTGTGTATGAATGCTTTATAGTATGATGTATATCATGGCAACCTTGATGGGGCATCTCTGTTTTAGGATAGCAACCCTATAGGGCAACTTCATTTTTTTTAGATAACTAAACAAAGTAGAAACTTATCATATAGGGCAACTTCATTTTATTGGGGCACTGTAGATAAGTTTTTTTTTTGTCTTTCAATAGTCAGCATTTTTTGGTGGGTGTACACGTGTTCAACTATGTTTTGGGCACGTGCATGGTAACTATCTCTTCCTAGTTTAGAGCTTTATCCAGCCTTGTTAGTATTTACCCACTTTGACCTCAAAAAAAAAATAAATAAATAAAAAACACTAAAAAATTGTATTTGACAGTTTTGCAGCTTGATTATACAATTTGCATCTTGTCTATCTAGTGTTTGGATTTACCCGTTTTTTTCTAACTAAATACGTGCTTGCATTGGCATAACATAACAAATACATTATACAATTTAGTCTACATATATTATGAAATACAACATATAACGAGAATAGGTGGTGGCTCACTTGTTCAATGACGAGCATGTCATTCCCTAGGTGTATCAATTGCAGCTTGTTCAATTGCTCGGTCATTTTTAGGTGGTTCACTTGTTATTCGACTTGCAAGTGGTTGGGTTTCTTCATCACTAAGGTCACTGGGTTCTGCACACATAGAATCATGAATTTCATCAGCTGTTGATGTAGTCTCACTTCTACCTCTGATATTCACTGAACCACCGCCTATACAAGATGCTGGAACATGTAGCCCCATCACACCATCACACCTTCACCTCTACGAACTGCAGTTGTTTTCTCCCTGCTAACATGTACACCACCAAGTCTACATGCGTCAACCCCACAAAGAGTATTGTTGTCGCTTCCGTAAAAATTCATTGGACAACAATACCACATGATTTCTCTATTCGGTGCACGCCTTGCATCTAAAGTCAATCATACTTGTTTTCTCTTTCCATCCTGCACCCAATGCATACCATTTTCTCAACCGATTTCGATGTTATAACGAAAAGAACAGCATTCACGGTTTATATAAGAACGTCTACTAGCATAACCATCTGTATTTTTCCTCTTCATTTATTACACTTGAATGGTGTGCCATACTAGTTGGTTGGAGAATTTAATTGAAGAGTGACAGACACTGTTTCTAAAATATTCAATTACCTAGTGACTAGTCAAATTAAAGGTCAGCCAACATTGTTATAGCAGGAGTAACCTTAGAAAACATGTAGTAACAACATGTTTATATTATTTGGTCTTCAGCACTAGCGGTACTAACATGTAATAACATTTTTAAGTCTTAATTCCGAAACCTTAGACAACATGTAGTGACAACACGATTATATGATAAATTGTCTTCAACACTAGCAGTTCTAACTTTAACTAGCAGTTTTTAGTCGTTAGTGTGACAGCCGTAAGATACATGAGGGACCTAGATTGACAAACACTTAAACCTTTTATACCTCACATTTTAGTTTATGGTGATAAGTCCCAACAATCAACATCCCCACATTCCTTGTTATACACTAGGTCACTTTCAGCGAAGAATCCAAATAAAAAAATATCGTTGTCCTTTTCGTCTATTTTTAGAAAGAAATCCAGGTTTGTTGTACTCTCCCGTATGTACTTTGTTACTGTATTCGTTCATATATTTATACATGAATATAAATAACTGTGCACTTTTATATTTTATATTCTATTAGTAAATTTTTTATTTAATTCAAAGTTATTTAAATTGTTATTAGGGTTTATGTTTTATAGGTATGGTCATTATACCCCTTTAAGTCTAGTGGTTCATTCTAATTGTTAGGGTTTATGTTTTATATGACATGTCGGAAACCAACATCATGATGTTTTTTTGTGTCGTTTACTTGATACACTTTGTTTGTTGGAAACGTTATATTCCCATATGCATATTTTAATAATGAGATTTACTTGCATTAACCAGGTAAACAGGTCCACAATGATAGCCGCTCAAACAGATTTATTCTTGAAACAATGGAGGCGGTATTCTTTTAGAATAGATCATGAGATGCAGGCACAATTAAAGGTGACTATAATATAATTATTTAACAGAAACCATGGCTTTTATTTATTCAAATATATTACATCCATTTGCCAAAGCCTAGACCCACATTTCACAACAGCACTTAAACTAAAATTCAACACAAGATACATGACTAGAAATAGAAAAACCAACATAAACAAGACATCGTCACCGCCAAGACAACAATCAACCGAATCAGCTCCTGGGCTCGCTTTTGCTTCTTCATTACATTGACCAATATCGCCGCGGCTTCTGTCAGATCTTCGGTTTGCAGCTTGGTTAATTCTGAAATACTTTTCACACAAGATTCAAATGGGTATAAAAGCTCCAACTCTCCAATAACATAATCCCTTTCAGCCACACGTGCCCTGATTTCTTGATCCTTCTTCATCAACTCTGCTTCATCCACCATGACAACACTCACATCCCTTCGAAAACGAACAATCATCATATCTCTAACAAAACTAGATCCTGCAACAACAGCAAGTTCTTCACAGAATGGCATAGGTGTAGTCATCCTTTTTTCAGTTTTGTTTTGTATGTTTTATTTTTTCCCCCCTTTGATTGTTATGTGTGTGTTTTAAATAGAAGTTTTAGTTTAAGTTATAATATAATTAGTGTTGTGGTGTCAGTGTACAAAACTGATGCGTCCGTTGAGTTGACAGCCACCCTAGCATTTTGCCTTCTACAAGAAGTAGCATTAAATTACCAACCTTTCACATACACGCCTTTTCATTTTCCCCTATTTTTATTATTACATATACTGCAGTTTACTACTATTAAGATTAAAAACGAAACCACGTCAAACAAATTACGTGTATATATATGAAACCAGGAGGAAAAAAATAATAATAAATTACAAAAAATAAATTACAAATAATAATAAAATAAAATAAGATAAAACTGGAAACGTAAGAATTGCCGGATTTACCTTAATTTTTTTATGGACACTTATTCATACTCTATGCTTACTTACTCGCAATATGTAACTTTTTATTGTTTTTTTTTTTTTTTTTTTTTTTTTTTTTATTTCTTTTCTTTTTTCTTGCACTTTGCAGGTTTGATTTTTTGGGGCATAACAATACAAGAAGAGGGAACATGGCATAAATTTATTCCAAACGTTCACACATTAAATAATAATTCGCTAGGTATATTGTATGTTTGATTTACCCAAATGTGTATTGTATTTTTTTTACCCAAATACATTTGTCAAGTTTTGTAACTAGTTGGCCAGTTTACATGAGTACACGTATGACTAATAAAATATGACTGAATGCAAATTATATCCACTCAATCCCCACCCCTTTTTGCATACATCACAACTGGACTAAAAGTACTATTGTAGTTGCCATGAGTACACTATTTAGTTGCCCAAAGTATCATTTGATAGCTATGCACTAGCAAAGTCGTCATAAAAATAGTTTAAAAAAATAGAAAGATATAAATTAAATCCAATGAAACCCCAGCCCCTTTTTGCATACATCACCACTTGACTAAAAGTACTACTACGTAAACTAGTTGCCATGAGTACACTATTTAGTTGCCCAAAGTACCATTTGCTAGGTATGCACTAGCAAACTATTCATAAAAATAGTTTAAAAAAATTGAAAGATGTAAATTAAATCCAATCAAACCCCAACCCCTTGTTGCATACATCACCACTTGACTAAAAGTACTACTATGTAAACTAGTTGCCATGAGTACACAATTTAGTTGCCAAAAGTATAGTTGCCATGAGTACACAATTTAGTTGCCCAAAGTACCATTTGCTAGCTATGCACTAGCAAACTCGTCATAAAAAATATTTGAAAAAAAATAGGAAGATACTATAAAAAAAACAAAGTGTGGGCGGGTACTTATTTGGGGTTGTGATCCACTTGTCCATTGGAAACAAACAATTGTCATAACTAGTTTGTCAGAAATTTCGTGTCTATATATGACGCTATGTAACAAAAACAGTTTTTGGTATCTCTATTAGTGATAGTATTAGAAAAGCAAACATAACGATGTCTGCTGGCATGATTTTATGTGATGAATTACCAATGTTTGGTGGCTCAAAGTTGTTAAAAGATATTACGATCGCGTACTACAGAGGTGAATTGGAAGTTGCTTTACGTGATGAAGCAGATCATAGGAGGAATGCTGTTGAAATTAGGGGCCGTGTCAACCGCAGACAACAAATGATAGCGGAAGTGGAGCTTTTATGCGGGTCGGATTGTTGGTTGCCAACTATTAATCACCTGTTAAGGATGCAAAATGAGGATCTGGCTGAGAGTTCCAAACTTTTGTTTTCTTGATTTAGAAAAGATGACCGTGTTAAAGAGCTGAATGGTTTAATTGAAAAGTTAGAGTCAATGGAGATTTGATGTGCTTTGTATTAATTACATGGAAGCTGATGCCTTTTGTTTATTAGGGGATTGTTGTTACATTTTGGAGTCACTTATCTCATCTTTGTATAGTATGTGTATGTCATGTTAACCTATGGATGTGATCCCTTTTATGTTACTAGTATATATTTGTTTGCGAAGTTATTCAACTGTGTGCGAGAAAGTAAGTCAGTTTACAAAAATAAAAAATTTACTAATAAAGTAGTAATATGAAGATGAAAATTTATTTAGTTAAAAAAAAGTCATAGTGTGGGTGGGTAACTTGTTTGGGGAATGCATACCAATGAGACGATTAATAATGGTAGTAAGAATTTTTGTGTCTCGATAATAGAATATGATGACGTGTTGAGTTACATGCTTATTTATGTGTTAGAATAATAACCCTTATTATATCATTAAAAAAAATTAAATAAATACAAAAAAAAAACATAATTTGAACAGCACAGTTGGGGATATTTGCGCAAAAAAATTAGTAACAACTGCTACAAGTGTTAAAAAAGTTAGTTTTTAGTACAAATTAATTTGGATTGAATTGGGGATACAAACTCGATTAAGAGTTACAACTACTGCCGCGAAAGGAGGCTACAGGGTTTGAACAAATTCTTAAGTCTGTTCATACGTAAATCCCCAACTACTGCTAACGTCGATCTAACCACTGCTAACGTCGTTGTACCCAGTGCTAGTGTCGCAAAAACCACCGCTAGTTTCCACGCAAAAAGCAAATTTGTTTGTGTTTACGTAATCATTTATATTCAAATACCAAAAAGGAGAGAAAATCTGCATGTAAAGATTTACGTTCCTTCCCAAGTAATTTTATGTCAAATATAGCAGGAACAATCTACGAGCCTAGGCACGTGCCTACCCACAAAATAGTTAATGAAAATTAATGATAACGCGTGCACGAACAGTAAAATCCTCGCTATAAATACGCGAGGTAAATCAAGGGGAAAGTCCAGAAAAAGAAAAAAAGGAACCATTCCTTCACCTACAAAAAGATTTCCACCTGCAAATCAGGCAACCGAAATATTTTAAAAAGTCGAAGAGAAGTTGAAGATGTTATTCAGAAAAAGAAACCGATAGTACACAGTACAAAAAGAGTACATACGGACGTCAACAACAACTCGTTGCCCACGCACGGCCGTTTCCAAAAAGCCCATACATAGCCTAAACCTTTACCCACCAAAAAAAATAAGCGCAAAGCTGATGCTGCGACAACTGAAACATGTTCTAAAATGACTACTAATAACAGTTAGTCGTTTTAAATGACGACTAATAACCCATCTCTGCGAACATCCACAGCACACCTTCACCCAAAACCCATGTCCATTCAAGTTGTGGTAGTCTACCAGGACCATATGCATACCAAAGGTGGGAGTTTAAAGCTAGCAGACTCTCATTAGCAATATGGGATCTTGAAAGTGCAGGCATTTCCTTCGTAACCTTGGCGTTCGAGAGCGGAAGAAGGAAATAAATCATGGGAATTGGGTCATGGGAGTGACAAAATATGTTCGGCAGATGGGTCCCGTAGGGAAGGGCGACAAAAGGAAGTTAGGGGCAACGAAGTACGTAAACCAGCCCCTAACTAACAAGAAACTTCCCTAAGAAAGTCAAACAACTGAGGATGAAAGCTATGCATTCTTCTTCTGTTGGTGCAGCCCGGCCCCCATTCAAGTGTGCGTCTACTAATTTAGGTATATCTGGTTGGATAGACTGGGTCTAAGGAAAAAATGACCAGCTTGCGGGAGCCGAGATAAAATAAAAGCCGCGCGGGTTGGGAAGCTGCATTACCAAAAGCCCTTCCTGTACCGCGCAGAGGGGCGTATTTAGACGGGAAACCCCTGAAAGGCCCATTGAAGTTGAAAGGCCTATCTAATTCCTCGGGGAATCCCATGGGTTGAATACGCCGGGGCCACGAGGAAGCAAGCCACCGGAACTCCTTCAAGAAAATGATAAAGGCAAAAGACCCAAACCGGAAAAGCCACCGGGAAAGCCAGCGGAAAAGAAGAGTGTCAGCAATACACAAACTGGTGATAGTAAAAGTCGCGTACCACTGCTAATGTACTTGTCACTGCTAGTATGATTGTGTGGGATGAATATGTAATATTCTAGAATGTCTTCGGTAGGATGTTTTGTATTATATAAGTATTGTAAGTATATTTATCTTGTACAGTACTTAGTGTATTTTGTAAAGGACTCCTTAGCCTATTAAAGGAGGTCCTAGGTTTGAGTTATATATAAGTTTTGGTGATATCTAGAGTCGATACACTTCAAGGTTGTAAACGCCAATACTATTCAGAGTATTCGTGTATTAACAACATATCGAGGTGTTTAGTGAGAATAATTGTTCGTTAATTATTATTCTTCTTAAGGAGTACTAGGTTGTGTTCGTTTAGTCAGCTTCTATAGTAGATCCTTCGCTAAACTGGGATTAAAAACAGATTTTTATGTCAATGGACGAAACAATTTTAAAGACCATCACTCATTTTAAAAACATCAACATCTTCACTTGGATTATTTTTTAAAGAACATCTGCACATAACGGCATCAGGTCATCAGATGTGTAGAGTGACATTCATTTGAGTGGATTATTTTGAGCTTTATACGACTTTTTTAAACATAAAAAAAATGTTACACTGCTTTTATGCTCGATTACTTAAATTAAATATCTCGAATTAATAAATGAATTGGTTGTATAGTTACAACTGCTAGTTGTTTTTTACTACTGCTTTTGTGGGGCTGAACAGGGACAGTCGTTTACCACTGCTTGTAGTAAACTTACAACTGCTAGTTAATTTGTACTAGTGTTGAATGTTAAACCTGTATTTTTGGAAGTGTGCATTGTCTCAAGTTGGTAGTTATTAGTAGGTTGTAGAATACGAAATGTACGTCTAGAAGGAGTCGTGGGTTTATAAAAGTAGTCCGTATGGAAAACAAGTTGCCCTAAGAACAAAATTAGGTTGCCAAAATTATTTTGGGTAACAACTGCTTGTTGCCCAGATTAAAAAAAATAGATAATGGGATAACAGAAGAGATGAAATAGTAAATACGTTGACATACAACGTTTGATACAGACAACCAACTACATATTACGATTACTACATGGTTATAACTTTAATTGCTACATATTATATAACCACTTGATTGATAACATTCATCGACTACGAAAAATCTAAACAGTCCAATGCTTCCTTCCCACACAGACAACGTACTAAAACCACAAACCTTCATTCCCATTTAGCCTGATCCGTAACTTCAGCCGAACAAACCTGTTGAAAATGGCATTGATATATCATTAACCAAATCAAGTGATAATGTTTAAAAGGAACATGAATAGAATGGTAAGTTATAAATAAAACATACTATCGACAGCACGGTCTGTATGATTTAACAAAAGAAGAGATTCTTTGTATGGGGCGATGTAGAAAGATCCCGTATCTCCTAAAATTTCCATGCTGACAAATAATTCAAGTTCTTTGTTGTACAGGAATAGCGAGTGACCCAAATGGTTGCCAGTGTACGCTTCCACTATTGGAGCCTGATCCTTTGTAAACCCAAGCAAACGAACAGATAATAGGGTGGGGATGGCAAAGAGGCTTCTAAATGATCTTATGGCAAAACCATTCACGTCCAACAACCATCCACAAAACAATGGCATATCTTCATCAATGATCATACCAGAAATCACTAGAGAGGTTCCAAGATCAAAAACATAGAATGGAACTGGGAGTTCATTTTTTAAAATCTGCGGAAGGTCTAAAACTTTAAATTGGTTGGTTACCAAATCAAACGAAATCAACATATAAATCTTGTATGTAACACCATCCTCATTAGTTAACTTTTCACTCCCAGTCCAATAGATAAAATGACCTACAACTGCCTGACTTTGACGTTTCAATTTGATAGTTTCACGAGGGGGTGGAAATTTTCAAGGCATGTCCACCTTAACGAGTTGAAAGAAAAGACAAACACATACCAGAAACCACTTTGGAAAACAGGATAGGAGACCTTCACGATCGTCGGGTCAAGAGTGTCCGGACGGACGGCAAAACCAAAACAAATCTTTTTACATTCAATTTGATGCGTGTAAAACGGGACATGTACTGCAAGTGATTTTTGGATTGCCAGGTTCCAAATAACAGACATTAGATTAGAGCCATAAACAAAACACGAAAGACCATGAGAATTGCCAGCTGCAATCATAGATGAAAGCATTAAATCTGTATGAAGTACCGTAGCGGTAAGCTGTTCATTAAAAGCTAACATAAAACCTTTGTGACCCTGATCAAATGTTAGCGTAAAAAACCACTCATCGTTACGACGAACACCGTAATTAAAGATGAAAAAACCACAATCTATACTAGCCTTCCATAACTTGCAAACACTACGTAGCTGGAGTATAGACTTAGGAGGTAGCCTGCGAATGATATCTAGTTGAACATCCAGTGGGATATAGTCGGACATTTTTTTAAACAAAAGCAGAAAGATTGGGATAAAGATATGAAGTGAATAGACCAAAAGAAGAAAGAAAGATGTTGTTCAACAAATTAAGAAAGATATGTACCGTGATGTACTATAGGGCAACCAAATATTAAATTCTGCTAGTATATACCAAAAAAATTAATAAAGTATACATAACCCATAATATATATAAGTGGTTTGCAAAGCATAGTCCTTTTTGTATATGTGCACGGGTATTAACTAAAGAAATGTCGTTGAGTTTAAAAATATTATAATAATCGACTAATATATAATAGAAGTAAAAATACCTACAGTATACGTTGAAAGAAAAATACTTCACATGTCAACATTAGACAATAATTATGGGTCAAACGGATATTAAGGATAGTACCTTGAGAGACCTCTATCAAATTATGTATTCAACCTTGTGCTTCCAGAAGTATTCAAGCATCCGTTCACGGTAAGCTAAAGCTGTTTGAAGAGAGTCATCTACTTCCAGAGGCTGGTTACGGAGCAATCTGTAGAAAATAATGCACACCCATACTCCGCAGTCACCATACAACTCCGATTGTTTTGGTACTTTTGGACACTTGTTTGTGATTTTATAATCCCCCGGTGATATGCCCTTACTATGCAGTACCCCAGCGTTTGTTAGGTACGATTTAATCTGTGTTTGTAACTTTCTCTTGGAACCTCGCAACCACCGTTCACCTCCTGAGGCTGACCCAAGAGAGTCATAAATGTAAACAACTCCAGTGCGGATATGGAGCTCACATAGTACCCAGTGTTTTGTATTTTCATTCATGGGAAAATACACCTGATATATAAAACAAATGCAGGATATTATAAGCTGTTTATAACAGTAATGGTATATGTACGGTAAGATTCTACCAAAATGACCTTTGCAACATCTCGCCAAGCCACAGGGTATGTTGTGCCATCTGAATAAGTGGTAGGCATGTTGCCACCTAGGATTTGATTGCAGAAAGTACACCTTGCCAAAGCCCAATCTGCATCAGCTGGTCTAAACAACCACATCAATTCAACCCATGCATCCAAGTGCTGCGGACAGATAAAGCAAATCAAAACTGTAAACATTCGTTTCATAAGTAACAAAACGAAATAATAAACAAGTGTAGTAGACCAGCTAGGCATCAGGTTTACTCACTAACTCATTAAGCCACCCGCCGGTGCAGTCTTCAACACATGCCAAGGCTACCCAAAAATCCCTATAAGCAATAACCGCACCGGAGCCCCCAAGGAAACCTATAAAGTAATGGTTCTTTAAGCTTCAAATACTTGCGAAGGTAATCAGGAACAGTAACCTTCTTCTTGTTGCATTTCGGCTGTCGTAAAAGTTCCTAAAAAATAAATATATTCAATAACATACACACAATGATAATGATGTTATAGGATTAACAAACAGAACGGTTCAATTGTGGGCAAATAGAATCGACTAACTGGACACGTTCTGGGGTTTCCAGATGTTTCCTGAAAACAAAGTTGAAAGATAAGCAGAAAAAAAAATAAAAAAAAGATTCGTTTTAGTTACAATTTAATAAGGTGATGTACATCTGAAACGGCAGCCGGGATAATAGCCTCGTTAATGACACCCTGCGATCTTATAACACGGCGGCAAGGAGTAGCTGATGTTTTTGATACCCCATTTTCCGAATTGACAGACCCAAACAACCTCGCGTAAGTTTGTACAATGCACCTTCTTTTACTGAGGTTGTCGTTCAATTTTACTCTCTTTCTTTTGTTCGTATTCATATCGGAGAAAAGATCTTCCAACAGAGGTTTGTCATTAGGACCTACCGCATTTGCAAATGACACTTTGTTGGGTTTAACCTGAGATTCAGGGGCTTCAACGTCTTTCTTTGTTGGTGTATCTTCTAGGCTAACCACAACAACATCATTGTTACTGGATTCAAGGCCAACAAACGAATTTTTGTCAACCACATCCCCTTGTTGATCATCACAATCCATTAAATCTAGAGACGGAAGACACAATTTTGTATCGACGCTTTTGTTGACATTATCTTGGGAGGAAACAGGTGTGTCATTTTGGCCAACCACATTTACATATGGCAGTTTGTTGTCTTTAAAATGACATTTGAGAATATAGTATGTTACAAAACAACACATTAAACTATTTTATTTATCGGCGATGTTTTACTGAGAATGTAGATACCTCATGAGCTTTGTTGGTGGGTGTTCCTACTTCTGTCTGCACATAATCAATATTGCTAACGGGTTCAGGTTGGCAAGCCAATTGTTTCTGAACCACATCTTGCTGTTCGTTATCACAATCCATTGCATCTAGAGAATTATCACCCGAAACTTTTTCATCGTTTATGTAAGACGACCAATCATTACCATAATCCGGTTCCTGCTGAATTTTAAATATATATATACATAAGTAGGGACGTATGTTATAGCTGATATTTAAACTGTAACTGAAATATAACATACAATAATTGGGTCACCGAGTTTTTTATTTTCCTCTTTAGGTGCAACTAGTGGAAGTTGAGTACTACTTTCACCTCCATATTCCATAACAGGACATTTTTGGGTCATGGCACAAGCTTCAACAAGCATACCAAGGTTACATGGTTGCGTTTCTTTAAGCCCATCATCATTGTCAATGTCCGTTGCATGGTCCGCATGGACAACCTTATCCCCGTTATGGCCTACAATATGAGACGATGTGGCCTATATCGACCAATGTTTGATATAAGTATGGACACGAACGATTATTTGAGTTTGGTATAAACATTGGAGGTAAATTGAAAAGTAAATACAAACCTTCAGATCATCGGGAGTAACGTCAGGGTCGTTTGTGGTGGCACAACTTTTAGTATGTTCAGGATCAACAGCAGCATAATTATTAAGACCCAATAGCTGCTGTACTTTTGAAAGTCTGCTTTTCACAGTCATAAACACATCAAGTACAAAAGGTGTGTTTCTGACCGAATGAATGTCGTTTTCTATCATCAAAACTTTTTTTTCCAAATCCAGTAACTCACAAAATGACCCCCTGTCGAATGAGTAGTTCCCGTTTGTGCAACATTTAAATTGAAATCGTCCATGCACAAGTTTAAATTGAAATCGTCCGCGAATTCATTCGAATGCTCTACAGTCTTGTAACCATCGTCTGTCTCTGGAACAGACAAACCATCTATAAATTGGGCACTGGCAATACACCACGGTTGCTTCATTTCAGCTTGTGTTGCAGAAAGTTCAACAATGGGAGTTGAATCCTAACAACAAAAAAGTAATTTAAAATTAAAAAAAAAAGAAAATTTAAAATTACTCATGTACTGTGAACAAATTCAGGTACAAGTTAGTGGGGTTAGCAATGTAAGACTGTGTGATGCATACCAGTCCAAAGAGGTTACAACAGTCCGGTTTCCGAAACTTTGAAAGTCCTGACCAAGCAAGACCACGTGGAATGACCTTATTGTCTTTCACCCACCAAAGTGAGCTTTTAGGATAAGTCTCCAAAATCCAAATATGTAATAGCCACAACTGTCATCTTTAAAACGTGTACTTATGCAGCTATTGTTTTTGAAAATATTTCAAGGTTTACCAAAGTAAAGGCCACCTATTTAGGATGAAACAATACCTTTATGGTTACAATTTAAAAAATAAATCACAAACTAAAATGTGTTATAACATTTTTGTTATCTAAATTACGGGTAACTTTTATATTACTTGTATACAGAACAAAATACCAGCATTTCATAACAATAAAACAACAACATTAATTTTAGGTACTTTTGAAATGAATAAGTAATAGCACAACAAAATAGAATCAAAAGCTTTTAATAACCTGTTTTCTAAAACAAACATGTTATCAAACAAATACATACATACATTAGTACAAACTACAGAGAATTCAAACCTTGAAAGCCCAAGCGAACCCGTATAGATTGTATGTGGCACTGAACTTTGGGTTTTTTTTCAATTTTAACAAATGATATTTTCTATGAATATGAACAATATTGACAGTCCTCTGATAAAATTTATGCCACATATATTCACCCCAAGGAAATACATTCCAGGCTTCAAAATCATCAACCAAGGACAATAAGTGATTATGGATGCAATTCCTGTCTTCTTTTCCCATAAACACCAGCTCTGCAGCTACCAGCAGACACACCCTAACAGCATCCTCATCACAAAGAGATAACCACCTTTTCCCATCCTTTTTTCCATCATTAACAAGTTCCAAAAGATCAATTGCATGTACATTTGTTATACCATTACTCTTTTTTTCAGGAAATACACGATCGAAAAATGCGCTAGATCGTTTAATCGGTTTTGAAACTTTGCCAAATCGAAACCCTGTTATCAGACAAAATTCTTTCCGGCCAAACCTTAACGAATGATCCCCAATTTGGAATTTTAGTGGAGGGGAATCAGAGGAGATGTTAGAAACATATACGTGGTGTTGCAAAACATAATGCATCAGAAGGCAGTCATTCTTGCACGAATTTATATCCAACCATGGACCAAATACTGTTTGCTTGAACAACCTTTCCCGATTTTCGTTCTTTGACAAACAGAGTTTAATATCTGGCAGCAACTTCAATGTAGAACGAAATGCGATTTTACAATTATACAACTTTAATTTTGTCATATGGAATTATAGAGTAAAATTAATTAGGGTTTAGATGGTTTTGTGAATAAGATGTGGTTTGTGAGTGTGTGCACGTGATGTAGAAGAAGACGTTTAATTGTAGAAGCTGTTAGAAATTGTACAAGAAGATGTTTGATTGTGTGTGTGCGCGCATGATGTTGTGTGCGTTATTATTATTAGTTTTATAATACAACCAGTGTAAAATGACCATATTATCCTCGTGTATAAATACAAGTTGCCCAATATTATATAGTTGCCCGAAAATACAATTTGGTTGCCCAAAAAACAATACCTTACAATACATGACATATACTCTCAAAATACATACTTCGGTCATACCTTTGTCGGACACATGGCACCCCATGGTTGGATACCAGAAAATCGCTAGGCAACTGGTCCATTTTCATTCGACAAAAGAGCGTGGTCCGAAAAGTGATAAGCCTCAGGGCGCGCGGTCTATTTGACTAATTTCTCCTGTGTATGGGTTAAATTGTGTTTTTATTGTTTTGTTTTTATAGAGTCTTCATAAATTTGTGTTTTGAGTTGGATACTGTTATTATATTATCACAAACACTAATGAAGGATCAAAGATAGATGAACAACAACATATCAAGTTTATGTTGATACTCAGAAATGGTGTCGGTTTACCCATCCTAGAGACTTCATACGTCTATGAATCTTGGATCTGTTGAACTTGGATCTGTGTTTTGAGTTAGCTACTGTTATTCTATCATCACAAACAGGAATGAAGGATCAAAGATGGATGAACAACACCATATCAAGTTTATGTTGAGACTCAAAAGTGGTGCCTGGTCATCCATTTTTGAGACTTCATATGTCTATGATTCTTGGATCTGTTGAACTTGGATTTGTGTTTTGAGTTTGGTTACTGTTATTCTATTATCACAAACAGGAATGAAAGATCAAAGACGGATGAACAACACCATATCAAGTTTATGTTGATACTCAAAAGTGGTGCCATACATCCATCTTTGAGACTTCATATGTCTATGAATCTAGGATCTGTTGAACTTGGATCTGGGTTTTGAGTTGGATACAATTATTCTATCATCACAAACAGGAATGAAGGATCAAAGATGGATGAACAACACCATATCAAGTTTATGTTGATACTCAAAAGTGGTGTTTGTCCATCCATCTTTGATACTTGGATCTGCGTTTTGAGTTGGATACGGTTATTCTATCATCACAAACAGGAATGAAGGATCAAAGATGGATGAACAACACCATATCAAGTTTATGTTGATACTCAAAAGTGGTGTCTGTTCATCCATCCCTCATCATTCATCCATCTTTGATACTTGTAGTTGTTTTATGATTTTGATCATTTTACTAAGGTGTGGTTTGAATTGGATTATAATTGTGTTGCAACTGATGTGGGTTTGATCATTAATAAGGGGTAGGAGCAAGTATTAAAGGCATAACACTCATAAAGACAAAAGCATAAAAGTAAAACAACTTATACTGTAGAAGGACCAAAGTACATAAAAACATGACCTTTCACAAGTCAACCATCACCACAAGTCTACTTACAGAGACCATACATACCACCGACTCAAAAGGCAAAAAACCACCGACATTGGTAACCCACTAGCTAAACCATATACAGACGACAATGATGAGTATCCAGGAGAAAACACAGAAGTTCCTCAGTCGGCAGAGTTTCTCCTTCTCAAGAAGGAGTTCAGCTAGGGTATCTGCTTGAGTAGCCTCTAGCTCATTTGCCCTGGCGACTGCGTTTACAGCCTCCATGGTGTTGCCGATGAGGGCTTGTTGGCATTCTTGCAATGCCGCCTCAGTTCGGTGTATGTGACTTTGCAAGTAGAGGAACACCTCCCTTGCTCTAGTCGTCTGTGGTGGATCCAACCACCCATTGATGGGACACCTAGATCCCTAAAAAATCAAAAATCAAACATTTGAACACACTTAAAAGCTGACTCCAAGATGAAACTATTAACTTAACATGTTAAATTAAAAAAAATACAAGTGTGGAAAACTAGAAGGGGCGGTTGAATAGTTTTGCCGATTTTAAGTTAGTTTCAAAAACTTTAGATTCGATATTATGTGAAATCGTATGGATGTAGAGAAAGTATAGATCTAATGATAAAGCAAGTAAATAAAGTAAAGCAAGGGATATAAATGACACAACCGATTTATAGTGGTTCGGCTACAAGGACACCTTCCTTGCCCTACTCCACTCCCCAAGTCACCTACTCGAGAGTTCAAGCACTATGTAAACAAACTCCTTCAACTTGGCGGAGAAGCCTTCACAACGTTGCTTACACCTTTTTCCGGTACAAAGCTAAATACTGAGTCCGTAACACGGTGGACCAACCAACACGACTATTACACAACAACTATGTGAAATATAAAATACAAGATCTTTGCTACATAAATCTTGTGGAGGAACAAATCAATCAAGGACCCCTTGCTTAGATGACTTGTAGAATGCTTGTGATCTTGCCTTAGAGAATGACCTATATGAGAATCACTAAAGAAAGAAAGAAGAACAACTCTCTAGATCAAGTGATCTTTTATTAGAAGAGAATGAGAGTATATGAGAGAATTAGTAAGAAGAGGGGTGAGTTAGAATGAAGAAATGGCTCTCTATTTATAGGCAAAACTTGCCACTGTTCCCCGGATCCCTCCCTCAAGGGATCTGTCTAGTGTAAAACTAGGGATGCGTGGGACGCTCTTATTTGCCCATGGGTTTTTTTGTTATGGGTCATGGGTCATGGGTTGGTCCATGGGTATTTCTTTAGATACAATGTATCTAATGAGTACAATGTATCTAGTTAAGTGGGTATGGGTCAATACCATGGGTTATGGATATGATCCATGGGTTGTGATTTTTACCCATCCTAATAAACTATTACAACAAATGATTTATTACAACAATTTGTATTAAATGGCTATATGTGAATGCTTTACAAAAATAACATGTATCCTTATAATTGTACTTAAGATAATATTATATTTGTTATCAACAAAACACAAAGAGATCGCAAAATATTAATAAACGTTTTTACGGTTTATTTGTATTAACAATCTCCCCCTTTTTGTTGATGACGAAACATAATGTTATAATGAGTAAAACTTAAGATTAGATGTATGTTTTGAAAGCCCTAAGTTTTACTTCTTCTCCCCCTTTTTGTTGAAACAAAAAGTTAACCCCATCGAACAAATAAAATGTGGAAAAATAGTCCACGTATCTTTTACTCCCCCTTGACGGTAGCTCCCCCTAGTTTGGGGCGTCAAGTGAAAAATAAAAAAATCTTACAAAGAAAAGGTTAATAGTAACATACATAAATAATCTTGTGATTGACGAGAATCAAGATTGGGAGCCAAGGTATGTAAACAAGGCCTTGTAATAAAACAACAAAATGTAGTGGTATTTATGCCACATACAAGCATGTAAAAGTAAGAACAAGACTTGTTCTTAAAAATGACTTCAAAAGAAAAATACTAAAACTAGAAAATAGTAATAATGATTCCTTCCATGCTTGCATAAGGTTATGGATGGAGGTTTTGATAAGTAATGGTATTGATGCGATCAAGAATGAGGTTGAGCATGAATCGCATTTCTTTCCTAACTTCTATTGAAATATCCCTAGTGGATTGACAATGTTCACAATGTAAGTGATGTGGGTAATGAGTGCGGAAGTTTTCCGGGTTGTTTTGATTTGTGAGTTGCGGAAGATATGGTGGAAAAATAGGAAAATACGGATCAAAGTCTGAAATGTTTGGAAGTGGTGGTGGAAAAGAACCTAGATGTTCTTGTAGCTCAATGGGAGCTTAGGGTGGTGAGGTTTCAAGGTCTTTGAAAATTGTGTTTGGAGAAGTGGGATGTGTCAAAAAGGCTATTTCTTTTTGTTTTGGTTGTTGAGATCTTGTTGGATTCTTAAGGAGTTCCAAAAGAGTTACTTTAGGTGGTGAGTTGATGGGTGATGAAGTTGGTGTACTTGTTGGTGATGAAGGAGGTGCTATAATGGAAGCATCTTGTGGTGAGTTATTTGTTGGTGATGAGTCATTCGATGATGGTTTTGCTAAGCAACAAGGTCGGATGCTAATCCGTGCGGATAACCTAGATTTTGATTGTGGTATTTTGGAAGGTGGTAGGAAAAAGGTTTGGATTTCTTGAAATGGATTGTTTGCATTAGGTGATTCATCTAAGTTGGAAGATCTTTTGGAAGACATGGTGGTGTTTGTTTGTGTGGAAGAGATGAATAGCAAGCAATGTTGGGAATCCTACTTATAGAAAAGAAATTATGCATTGTAATGAATGCTTGACCCAAAATATGGATTAAAATCTAATGATTAGATATGAATTTAAGGCATGTGATCATAAGAACACAAGCATTAAAGAACATACTCCAAAAAAATGAAAAAATATTGGAGTTTTCATCCAAAGTAAGAAAAATAGAAGATAAAACTAGCTTCTGTCTCACGGATCCCACGGATCCTTCCCTTGAGGGATCCGTCCAGCATTAAGGTTGGGATCCGTGGGACTAGTGATTCAGGCAGCACAAAATTTTCTTTTTGGAAACATTTTTGCCTAGTGTGTTCCTATATGCAAACTATTTAGAGTTGCGGTTATCTCGACTCCTAAAAGGAAAAGAGAAATAAACTAGAAGTGAAAAAGCATACTATTATGTGAGATAACCCGAGTGCTCCTAATTCATTGTTGCTTAAATGAATGTACCCGAAAACACATATTAGTTATGTGTCCTCTTTAGCATTCAAAAGACATGAGATGCAATGAAAACGGGTTTTTACTTTGTATTAATAATGAAAAAGCGATTTGTCCTAGACGTGAGAAATTTCTTTTGTGAAATTGATACGGGAAGAGGTATCATTTTTAAAAAATGTTTCAAAAAAAGGTTTCTATGTGCGAATAAAAATCGTTTTATCCTTTGAAAAGAAGATGTGTATGTAATTATATGTTTGCAACTTGTACTTATTTTGAAAGAAAATAAGAAAAATTATGAGTTATAAGTGAAAATCTTATCTTGGGTTTTGAAAATTCCCGTATTGCATGTGAGTTGTGCGTGAAATAGAGATCCTAGACTCATAAAGAAGAAGGCTAGCGTTTACATACCTTGTAGAGTTAAAAAGTAAATTACGACGATTGTTCCATGAGACCAAGACCAAGACGAAGTAGGTTGAATTGTTCCCGCTTCAACGGTTTGGTGAGGACGTCGGCTATGTTGTCTTCGGACGCTACCTTCTCAATAGAGATGTTCCCCTTTTGAACATTGTCTCTTAAGAAGTGATGACGAATCTCTATATGCTTTGTGCGAGAATGTAATACCGGATTCTTGCTTAAATCGATGGCACCTTTGTTGTCACATAGAATGGCTATGTCACTTAGATGAATTTCGTAGTCAACTAACGCTTGTTTCATCCATAGTACTTGTTGGCATGATTTGCCGACGGAGATATATTCGACTTCGGTTGTTGATATCACTAGTACAAAAACGGGATTTGGTCACGCATGGTCGAAATGGAACAGCCACACATTCGCATATTTGTGTGGCTGAAGGTACGAAAATTGACAACATGTACTAATTAGTCACACATGAAAATTTTAATTGTGTGACCATTAGAACTGTATCGCCACACAATTAAACGTTGTGTGGCTAAAGGTATCTGGTGATTTTGTTTCAGATCATTTAGCCACATATGAATTTGGAACGCGTGACAAATACAAGTAACCTTGATGCGTTAGTCACATGAAGTAATTTTTTGTGTGTCTAAATCATAGAGTCAAGTTTTGTCACACATTATTTAAGGGTGACTGATATGTTTTGCCAACTCTTTAGCCACATCTGAAATTGGAACAAGTGACAAATGAAAAGTAAGGTTGAAGCATTAGTCACGATATACATATAAACAGTGACAAATATATGTCACACACTTGAACACTGTGACCAAAAGCCATATATGGTCACACTAAATGTTTTGTCACACATTCGTTAAGTGTAGCCAAAATCCAGTACATATGTTCACGTAAGTTAATATGTGTGTTTAAAGTTTAGTTTGTGTTAGCTTGCCGAAAGCTAATCTATAAAGTCACATTTGCTACTAACACCGTGACCAAATGCCATATATGGTCACACTAAATGTTTTGTCACACATATTATTCAAGTGTAGCCAAAATCCAGTACATATGGTCACGTAACTTAATATGTGGCAATTGGATGATGAATAGTCACTCAAAATACACGTTTCCTCACTTGAAACACCATATGGTCACACTTATTAACACGTTTAGCCACTTTATGGTTAATTGTATGTGACTAAATACCCAAAACAAACATGCTTTGTGTGACTAAATGTTAGAAAAGGCCACACAAACATAAAATTCATGTGGCCATTGGATGATCAATAGTCACACAAAATACACCTTTCTTCACTTGAAACACCATATGGTCACACTTATTAACACTTTTAGCCACTTTATGAGTAATTGTATGTGACTAAATACCCAAAACAAACATGCTTTGTGTGACTAAATGTTACAAAAGGCCACACAAACATAAAATTCAAGTGGCCATTGGATGATCAATAGTCACACAAAACACACATTTCTTCACTTGAAACACCATATGGTCACACTTATTAACACTTTTGGCCACTTTATGATAAATTGTATGTGACTAAATACCCAAAACAAACATTCTTTGTGCGACTAAATGTTAGAAAAGGCCACACAAGCATAAATTTGATGTGGCCATTGGATAATCAATAGTCACAAAAAATACACGTTTCTTCACTTTAAACACCATATGGTCAAGTTTGTTGCATTTATTGTGCTGTTAATGAAAATGTGGGTTTGTAGGTGATGGCTTTTATAGTCACATTGATATGCACACACATTAACACTTGTGCAACACCACAATATACTAAACTTGGATAAATCCAAACTAATTATATATATGAAGAACTCTTTAACAACGAGTACTTGATTGTTAATGCGGAATCTTAACAACAAGCAAGAAGAACACAAATACTATTTCACTAATAAACTTATTTTATTAATATTTCTATTCGTCTAAGTATAAGTTCATTTCACTATACTTTAGGGTTCCTTTATACACTTAGGAAAACCTAGTATACAAAACGTGTAGAAGGATATAGATATCTCTTCCTAAGATATCTCTACGCGTACATATGCCTTCCCTAAACTCTAATAAACTATTATGTTTTTCATAAACAGAACTAACTACGAATACTACCAGACTTAACTGTTATACTGCCAGTATTATTGCTGTTGAGCTTTTGATTCAATTAACCTCAAAAGCTGATAGCATGCATCATCCTTTCTTTCACCAAAAAGCTTCTTCTCAAGCATAGCCCTGAAAATACTGTTTGGAAGTGGATACTCCACTTCTGTAAGCATATAAAGAATTGCAGTTTCTAATTCCAAACAGTGCACCTGACAAGTGTGGAAATATCTCCATCTGATCACTTTTTGTTGACAGGCCAGCTTCCACATTTCATCATCAGCATCTGGTGTGTCAAACATGGTCTTCAAGTCACCCCAAAGGACTCTTTCATATTCCTCTTCAGGTCTCTCATCACCATGCTTCTCCATCATCAGCTGGTACATGGTCTTCAAATCATCCCTGGACAAATCACTCAATAAACCAGGAAAGTTCACATATATAGTGTCTGTGTGATTTTCCCTTACTATCAGGTAAACTACCTTTTTCCCATGTTTGATGATCTGAACCTTTGCAATCTTAGCAGGAAGTGCTGAACCTGTAGGAATGGAGCCCATGGTAAACTCTTCTGATGACGGTTCATCAACCTTATCCTTCATGTACTCTTCCACTTCCTTCTTAACATTTGTCTTATCCTTTTTCACTCCTTTCTTTCCAGTGGATTTCTTCCTTGTCATATTCAAAACTGGTTGCTTAACCTCATCTTCCTCCTCTTTCTTTACAGTTTTTGGCTTATCACCAAGTTTTTCAGCTTCAGCAACCTTTTCAGTCTCTGCAATCTTGTGCTTCTTAGCATCCTTTGGTTGAAGATTGTAACCCTTCCTTTTAAACGTTGAAGCTTCCAACTCTGAATCCATTGGAATAAAATTTTTATTTTGGTACACTACTTTTTCAAATTCTGCTTTTAGTTCATCATTCTTCAATTTCCTTAACTGGCTCAACTTCCAGGTAGGATTCCCTTGACTTTTGACATAGTGGATCATATAATCCCTTTGCTCAGCTTTGGTCATGGGTCTGTTCATCCTTTCTCTTTGTCTCTGCTCTCTGAGAAGCCTCTTCTTCGCATTAACAATCTCAACCAATTTACTTGCATAGTCTTCTCCGTTAATATCAGGAAGGATATCTCTGTTTACTAATAATCTTGCATTTATAGTATCCCATTCTTCATCAGTGTAGAATTTGGCAGATTCCAGAACTTCAGCTTTCCTTTTCATTTGTTCTTCAGTTAATTGTGGTTCCTCCTGCAGAGTTTTTGCAATCAGCTCATCATCCCTTGTTTGTTCTGCACGTTTAGCTTCTTCAGCCGCATCCTCTGCTTGAATCCTAGCAATCTCAGCAAAGCTAGCTTCCTCTTCTGCGAGTTGCTTTTTGGTCTTCACTGGCTCAGAAGATTCTTGCACTATTCCTTTGCCTTCCCTATGCACAAACTCCTCACCAGTACTACCTGGATCACTACCAAGATTAATATGTTCAGTACTTGTATTAACTTCAGCATCAAAGCCAGTATTAAAATCTTCATCAAAAGCAGATTTAATTTCAGCACCACCAGACTTATCGTTAGTAAAGTCAACAGACTTATCCACTCCACTAGAACTTGCAGCTTCTTTATCCAGTCTCTTCTTAAAGGATTTCTTGTCATTTAAATTCTTAAACAAGATTTCAGCTGCTTCCAATCCTTGAGGACTAATTTGAGTTTCCTCAGAGGATTCCTCACCTTCTGAGTCTGTAATGTCTATCTCCGTCTGTTTGAATTTCCCCTCCAATTTCTTAACTCTTTTGCGAGTAGTCCCCAGTGACTTCTTGGTCTTCTTCAATTTTTTCTCCAACTCATCAACCCTTGAAATCAGTTGTGGAACCAGTTGAAGTAGATCTTCCATAGATAAGGAACTGGGTTCTGCTGTAGTAGTGGGTGTTGGAGGTTGTGGTTGAGGAATCACCGGTGGTTCTTCCTTATGGACTGAAGGTGAAGGTGGTGGGGGTGTTGGTGTCCTCTGTTGAAACTCTGTTTTTTCAGGTTCAGATGTAGGTTGAGCCTGAGCTTCTGATGTAGCAGTAGGAGATGGAACAGATGTAGATGTACCTTCAGGGTCAGTAGCAACAGAAGGCAACATAGCAGACAAAAGTGGCTTGTGTGCCCCTTCAAAACCCCTTTTCATATTACCAAATATCTTTTTAGTGAAAGGGAGAGCAATGTAAGGATGTTTGCTTGCTGTTTCAACATTTAAGATCATTTGCAAAAATCTTGGGTACATCAAAAACTTTTTCTTATTCTTGGAATTAGCAACCATGGCATCAAAAATCATTTTTGAAAAATTGAAGAGTCTGCCAGTGGAGAGACAGACCAATGCAGAAGCAATATTGCTTCCAAATTGATCCCATCCACCACTTTTAGAACTCATACAATGTAAAATATGATGCACAAGGAAACGCCATTGTGGCGTAAAATGACTCTTCCAAAAAGTGAATGTTCCATCAGTTGGATATCCAATCTTTTCCAATCCCTGAAAGAGGTCATGATTTGCCAACATTGAAATCCCTGAGGCATCAGCCAATTGAAGCTTGCTTCTGACTGATTCCTCAGTGATTGAATACTCTAACGTATCAATAGTTGCATTTAACTCTAGTGTCCCATCAGCAATAGTTCTAGCAGTAGCAGTCTGCCAGAACTGTTTGACTAGGGAATCATAGATAGTTGGATTATGAGTAAGGGCATACCTGATATGACTACCCTTTAGAAAGTCCACTATCTGCTCGAAGCCTGTGCTTTCAGCAGGCTTTTTGAGAAATCCCACTTGATTGTGCTTGTCTACAAACTTTAATTGTGCCATCTTTTATGTTAATTGAATTACTGGTAGTGCAGGGCAATTAGGGTTTAGTGCTGGTGAGGAGACTTAATCGAAATAAAATAATTAAACTTTTAAAGATTAGGATAAAGTAATTAAAGGATAAATATGATTTCTAAAAATAAAAATTATCCATATAAATACTTCTGACCATCTAAAATTAGGTAACGGTACTATTTAAACAGTAAAAATCGTTTTTTATTTTTTGCACTACCAGACTAAAGAATGGTCAAACAGACTTAAAAATGACATCACCAGAATTAACTCTGTACTATAGCACATCAACTAGCACAGCTTCCATACATCTCCAATCTGTGAGAATTCTTTCTTTTCAACATATCCTTAAACAAAAAAATATACCTAACAGATTTAACTAATATTAAGTCTTGTATTATAAACATAAATTCTTAAAAAAGTACAAAAAATCGAATCTATATGCTTTGAAAGAGTGAAATATGATAAAGGTAGAGTGTGACAACTTGACCATAACATGGTTCACTTGGACTTTCGTATAACAACACCTCCACAGTCGGTTCGATAGTAGTCAGTTCGTGATTCGTTACCCAAGTCACGTCGATCCACACGTGGCAATATGTTATCATTGTGCTGGTGAATGACGGTACTAAATTCCTCATCGGCTTCGTCATACTTATCTTTTTAATTCTTGGGAGGTGTCTTAAACACAATAGACAATTTTTTATCTACCTGGTCTTTCACATAAAACACTTGTCGTGCTTGTGCGGCTAATATGAACGGATCAACCTTGTGGCCTAAACTATTCAGGTCAACCAATGTATACCCAAGAGTAGTATCGCGTTTCACACCACCAGCTTTGTGATTAACCCAGTCACATTTGAAAAGAGGAATTTGCATGAAACGGTAATCTAGTTCCCATATCTCCTGTAAAACCCCATAATAATATGCTTTTCTTGTGGTTGCAACTTCTTTAGATATGTGGATATCTAATGCCTCAACACTAACCCCACTGTTCTGGTAAACTTTGCCTTCATGATCTTTCGTACGAAAAGTATACCCATTGATGTGATATGCATCGTATTTCACTACGGTGGCGCGTGGTCCATAGGATATCCACCTTACAGTTTCTGATACACTTTCTTTGTCGATTTGTAACTCTCTCTCAACCTGAATTTCATTAGAAGTATATATTAGCTCAAAACAATAAGTACACCAATTTTCAGATTAAAATGAGCTGAGAAATAAGGTTTAGAAAGGGTATGTTGAGTAACATAAGATTAATTACTTCTTTGCGTAACCAATTGGCAAAAGATTTGCTGTGCTCATTCTCCAGAAATGCTATTCGTTTACCCGGGTTTTCTGCTTTCAAAACTTGCTTGTGTCGCCTGAAACAACGTGTTTGATTATTATATTTGATACATCATTTAATTTTCAGTAACGAAATAGACATGTGTTAGTAAGACTTACGCGATATACGGTACAATTTCATCTGTATTATTTATTACATACAAATGTGCTTTCTGAAAGAGTTCCGCAGAAACTTCAGTTGATTTGCCGGCCGACAATGGCTTTCCTTCCTCATTTTCATCTGTTTCATGTTTATCAGGTGGGATACCAACAGTTTTCATGGATTTATGATATTCGCTAAAAAACTCTATTGTTTCTTCCGCAATAGTCTCCTCAGCAATGCATCCTTCTGGTCTATTTCTGTTCCGCACATGTCCTTTAATAACCTTCATACATCTTTCGAATGGATACATCCACCGAAAGCATACGGGACCGCATAATTTTACCTCCCTAGTTAGGTGCACAGTCAAATGTATCATAATATCAAAGAATGATGGAGGAAAGAACTTCTCGAGTAGGCACAATGTCACTACCAGTTCTGCTTGCATATTATCTAGTTCTTGCAATATTATTTCTTTGCAACATATTGATTTAAAGAAAAAGCAAAACCTGATAATAGCATATCGTGTGGGTGGGTGCATGATTGAACGTATTGCAATTGGCAGAAACTCTTGCATTAGCATGTGATAGTCATGGGATTTTAGGCCAATGAGCTTCCTATCCTTTAGGCTGACCAAAGAAGAGAAATTTGAACAATATCCTTGTGGTACCCTGATGTTGTGTAAAGTTTCACAAAAAATATCTTTTTCAGCATTCGTTAATGTGTAACCTGCTGGAGGTAGTGTTGTTTTGTCTTGTTCTTGCATAGCAAACAACTCTTCTTTTACCCCCAACTCAGCCAGATCCAATCGAGCATTCAGTCCATCTTTCGTCTTTCCTGGAACATGTAGCAAAGTTCCGACGAGACTCTCAGCAACATTCTTTTCTACATGCATAAAATCAATACAATGTGGAACAGAATTATGCCTCCAATACCTAAGTTTTCGATACCAAATGTTGAATTTCTTCCAATACGCACCGTTTTGTCCGTTTACTTGGCTTGAACTACCCTCTACTTCTGATACGTTTCTTTTCTGCTTTTGAATCTTCCCACCTCTACCTCTCGTATCTTCTTGGTTTTCTGATGCATTATTGTTTGTTCGTTTTCCTTTTCCCCACTTATTTTCAATATGTTGTACCTCGTTGTATATTTGTTCCCCGGTCATTGGGTTTGGAGCCGGGAGAAATTCTTGTTGTCCATTAAATGCCTTCCTTTGCCTTCTGAACGGATGGTCATATGGTAGATATCGTCTGTGACCAACATAACTTTGCTTGGATGAGGTAGAAAGTCTAACACAGTTTGTATCTTTCCCACATACTACACAACCTTTGAATCCACTGTACGGGCAGCCACATAATGTACCAAGTGCAGGGTAATCATTTATTGTCCATAACACAACGGCACGTAGATTAAAGTTATCTTTTGTGGATGCATCATATGTATCAACCCCTGTATCGAATAAGGTTTGCAGATCATCAACAAACGGTTCTAAAAAAACATCGATATCATTTCCCGGGTATCCCGATATTAATACCGAAAGCATGATAAACTTTCTTTTCATACACAACCATGGAGGAAGGTTGTATATGACCGTTAAAACTGGCCATACACTGTGATGCCTATTTCCTGAGTTGACGTCAACCCCATCAGCCGATATTCCTAGCCGTAGATTTCTTGGATCTTCAGCAATTTCGGGGAATTTTTCATCTATGGTACGCCATGCCTTTGAATCTGCGGGGTGACGTAACACACCATCGGTTATCCTCCGTGTCGCGTGCCATCTTAAATCCTCTGAAATACTTTCTAGCTTAAATAGTCGTTGCAGTCTTGGTATAATTGGAAAGTACCACATTACCTTTGCTGGAATGTTTTCGTACACTTTCTTAGTCTTATTATCCACCTTCCATCTTGATATCCCACAAGTTCGACACGCAGTCAAATCCTTGTCATCCTTCCAGTAAAGAAGGCAGTTGTTGATACATACATGTATCTTTTTGTATCCTGATCCCATCAATTTCAAATATTTTTTGGCTTGATAAGTTTTTTCCACCATTTCGTTACCAGCAGGCAGCATCTTCTTTAACAATCCTAGTAATTCAGTAAAGAACTTATCAGAACATCCGTACTTACCCTTCAAGTTGAGTAGTTTAACTATTGCGGACATCTTTGTGAAGTCAGGACATCCTGCGTAAAGAGGCTTCTCTGCGTCTAATAATAATTGTTGAAACTTGACAAGATCATCCTCATCAAAATTATCTTTTGTAGCATTAACCATTTCTACTGTTGCTGGGGCATCTGTTGGAATATCTGAAGCAAAATCCGTGTCGTCAACAAACTCTGTTGTAGCGTTAACAGGTGTTTCGGTACTTATTGATGACTCATCCTTCTCTCCATGTTTAGTCCAGTTTAGGTAGCTTAGATCAAACCCATTGCTGAATAAATGGAACTGCACTTTCTCCACTTGATGCTCTATGTGGTTTAAACAATCTGTACACGGACATGGCATTGAAAGATCATTTTTCTTAACTCGTGGGTCGATGTTCCCCATCTTCCGCAAGTTGTGTACTGCATAATCAATAAACGCTGCTACTCCATCAACATAAGATTTGTTGGTCCTATTAGTTCCAATCCAAGACTTGTCCATGTTTATAAATGTGTCCCACTTATCCGAGCAGCAATGTTTATAAATGTAGTCCCTGCAGGCATGTTAAAAAGACAGTCCAAGTTATTGAAGATTATACAAGACAACATCAAACTTCAATTGATGATCTTAAAAGTTAAAAAAGACATTCCAAGTAATGAGGATAGCTCAAAGATTGAATGTCGTATTGAATTATGCTAAGAATTGAATAAAGTCTAATGAAACAGTTCCTAAAGGGATGTTTGGGTCAAGGAAAAATAAGAAATTAACTAGCTAAATTATGGTTCCATGTTCATGTGGTAACAGGCTTAACAGGGTTTCTTAAATTTTTTAACCAATTAACTATCTAAATTTAACAAGAAACTGACATAATTTACAAGAGGATATCTCGAAACAAATGTTCAATTATAATACGCTTAACAGGGTTATTTTATGTGTTAGAGATGTGTACAAAAGGAAGATAACAATACTTACCAGTGGTGACGGGACTGGTGGGTCTATGACGGGAGAGTTGTGGTGGTGACGGGATTTGTAGTGAGATGAGAGGGAGGTGTGGCGGTACAGGAGGAGGAGGAGGAGTTAATTTTTGCAATTAGTTTGAAATGCCTTGATGCAAACTTTGGGGGGAATAAATTTAATTTGTGAGGGGAATTTTAAATTTGCTTAAATTTTTGAAAATTTTTCATATTAGTTTAAAAATGTTTTTTCTCTTATGATTTAATGATTTTATTCATTTAATTAGTTTAAAAAGGTTTTTTATTCATAATAAATAAAATAAAATTCAGAAAAGTATAATTTTTGTTAGTTGAATTATTTGCTTATTTAGTTGTTTTTAGTTTAAAAAAATAAAAAAATAAACTAACTCCCAGTACCGTCTTCCACGGGTTATGGGTCCCAATATCGTCTTCCACAGTGTATGTGGTAGGTTGAGACGTAGACAGCCTTACCCCTACCTAAGGTAGAGAGGCTGCTTCCGGTTCTACCAAAGGTTGAAAAGGACCTCCGGCCTTGCAAGGGGTGAGGATCGAACCCTTGAGAGGCTGCTTTCTTTTCTACCAAAGGTAGAAAAGAACCTCCGGCCTTGCAAGGGGTAAGGATCGAACCCTTGAGAGGCTGCTTTCTTTTCTACCAAAGGTAGAAAAGAAACTCCGGCCTTGCAAGGGGTAAGGATCGAACCCTTGAGAGGCTGCTTTCTTTTCTACCAAAGGTAGAAAAGAACCTTCGGCCTTGTAAGGGGTAAGGATCGAACCCTTGACCTCTTTCTCCAGAGGCAAGAGTGTTAACCACTTGATCTAACCTTGCTCTTTTTTTGTTTTTAGTGTATGTTTCATCAATTTATTCACGAAATCCAAATATCTTTCATTATTATTTATCACCCGATCACGAACCGAACACGAATTTCCAAAACCGTAACATGTGTGACTATAATTTTATATATACTATTGATTGAATGTTTGAATTTCCTAAACCGAACGCGAATTTCCAAAACCGTAACATGTTTGAATTTCCAAAACCGTAACATGGTTTCAGATATAATTTTATATATACTATTGATTGAATCATGTCGTAAAATGAAACTCTAAGCAACTATAACCCAATGATTTTGACCCATATTATAGTGTGAATGTTATATGAATTGTATTAAAGTTATTAAAGGTGGGCACGTTAATTTTGACATTTCAGGATGACATAAAATCATTAACTCATGTGTCTTACTCAAAACATTGTGTGAAACTGTGTTTAGGGTTGCGTTATATACGTTGGGCACGGTAACACAACCCTTGTGCGTTTTCGTGCGTTTTAGTCTGTCCTATATGTTTTCGTCCGTGTTCATACGTTTTCTTAGTTTTGTACATGTTTTCTTCCGATTTTGTACGTTTTTACACGTTTTCGTCTCTTTTCACATGTTTTCGTCCGTTTTTGTACGTTTTTACACTTTTACACATTTTCATACGTTTTTACACGTTTGCGTCTATTTTCATACTTTTTCCACCGTTTTCGTACGACTTTGTCCTTTTTAATAAGTTTTTATACGTTTTTGTTTTTGTTTACACGTTTGCGTCTGTTTTCATACTTTTTCCACCGTTTTCGTACGACTTTGTCCTTTTTAATAAGTTTTTATACGTTTTTGTTTTTGTTTACACATTTTCGTCCGTGTTTAAACTTTGTCGCTGGTTTTTCATCTTTTAGTCCGTTTGTATAAGTTTTTGACCGTTTTGGTCCGTTTCTAGCCGTTTTCATCTATTTTAGACATCTTCGTCCGTTTTCATACACTTTAATATGTGTTACATATTAATGTACATTTTCTTAAGTTCCATACGTTTTCTTACGTTCTTACACGTTTCCGTCTGCGTTAGTCCGTTTCTTTCCGTTTTTAAGACTTTTCGGGTCAACCCAAGAAGCGAAGTGAATTCATATTCGGTTTTCGGCTCCCTTCGGTTTAATTCTAGTTCGGTTCGGTTCGGTTTTCGTGTTGAAGCGAATAAAAAGATACCGATTTAACAAAACCAAACAACCCGATAACCAAACGGATAAACATCCCTAATTAATTTATAGTGATAGTTTGAATTCATAAGGAGTTACAAGTATCTTCTCTATCACACTATCCCCACAACTCTTCTTCAACCTTTCTTTGCAATCTTTCAATAATATCATATTTTACCCAATTTCATTATCAATGGCAGCACCATCACCACAAAACCATTTGGCTAAGCGTGTTATTGATGACCTAATTGAGTTTAGCGGGGAGACATCTGTTGATGGTTACATGAGTTTCTTCAAGGCTCAGCAAATTTCCAGTCTCCGTGGCTTTATAAACCGGATGCGCGAAGAGGCCACCACGGTAAAGAATGAGATTGCGCATTTTAATGCTTTAATTGCTGAGATGGTAGCTATTGGAGATGGGGATGAATATTTTGACACATTGATGGATCTTAGGCATGACATGGAGGCTACGAGGACTAAGCTGCAGGGGTTGAATGATCTCATTACTCAAGCTGAGGAGGATATTGAGACCAAGGAAGAACAAATTAAGTCGATGAATGGTTGAAGGGTTGCTCGCTATGTAAAGGGATGGTTTCTTTTGCTATAATGTCTAATGTCTTGGTTTAATATTATGGTTTGTAGATATATTAACGATGAAACATGTATGGATCTTTTGATGGTTTATCCAATGGAATGGAATGGGTTGCGCTCGCTAGTTTGTTTCATCTTTTTTTAATGTTGTTTTGCATTTAGGAATTGGTTGTGGTGTTTAAGTTCATATCTGGTAGAATGTATTATTGTAGGTTTGAGGTTGATCCAAACTCTGTTCAATGTTGAGCCATGGATATGCGGTTCATAAGTGCTTTGCTTAGGTTGTTAATTTTTTAGGTTGTTGTCAATTTTTAGGGTGTTTTTGTTGTTGTTTTTGCTTTAAGTTAATTGCATTTACATGATTTCTTGATTTTTTTTACTGTTGGAGGATGTTAGAGCTTATTTAAGTGCTTATAAATAGGTTATTTATAGGCTTAAAGTAAGGTATCAGGGCTGTTTGTTGTGTCAGCAGTCCTTGGTTGGATTTGATTATTTTTGTGCTTACTTGTTTATATGGGACTGCTTATTAGTTATAGTTGCTTAATTAGTTGCTTTAATTCCATTTTTTTATTTTGTTTCTTCATTTGTATGCGCCATGTGGTGAGATTTTAGTGTAGCTGCAGTTATATGTGCTTTGATACAGCTGGTTTGAAGTTATATGGGTGTTTGGGACTGTGGGTAAGAACCATTTCTGTCATGGGTGTGTTGGTTTCAAAATGCAGCCAAAAATGAAATATTTAAATTCTATATTATCAATTTGGAGCCACATTTTAAAATTATGAAATTTGGAGCCAAATTTCAGCCAAAATTTTTAAAAGTACTTAGGAATTTATGGTTTCCTTATTTGAAAAACTGCCCCATAATGAGCCCTAATTTTACTCCAATAAATCAGGATTCAAGCAAAACAACCAGAACTTCAATTTTTACACCATTATTTACCAATTAAGTTTACTAATTTTCTTTAACACATTACTTCTGACGAATCATGGCAACTCAAACCAATTGTCAGGATGATTTGGTTTATTCTGATCGTGAAAATGATAACGAATTTGAATATGAATCAGAGGCGTATTCAGATGAGGGTGAGGATGCTGAAAACAACCATTCAAATGCGAATGTTGTTAAGAGGGGCATAACTAGGTTAGCTAAGTTTCGCAGGGATTATGGAAAAACCGACGGAATAAAGGTCAGTGTAACCTTCGATGCACTGAATAGGATATCAGGAAAAAACAGGGCATTGTTTTCGAGTTTTTTGGGTGATTTGGTTCGTGAGCATATAGGTGTCAGGATTCTATCCTGGAGGAAGGTTGATTCAGAAGCAAGAGATAAAATGTGGGACGAGATCACGGTACACATATACTTTTTTTTAACTAGTAGTGGCTTGGCTGTCGTAGGTACAAGGTGTTAATAAGTTTATCTCTGCATTTACATTATGTGCAACTAATTAACAACATTGTGTTAATCTTTGCAGCGATATTTTGATGTTGGCTTGACTGTCCGAAAGCTGATAATGAATCGTCTTGGTCAACTTCTAAGGAATTTTCGAAGGAAATTGACCGAAAACTACATATTGCCCAACCAAAATACCCTTTCAAAACTTAATGAAGTCCCGGCGAAGTATAGTGCAATTATAAAAGCTGAAGATTGGGTAAATTTTGTAAACTACACGGCCACCGAGGAATACAAGGTGTTAATTATTCATTTTTATTCAAGTTCAAATATCTGTCACATTTGATGTTTCCATATATATTAGTTGTATACTATCAGCATTACTACATCTAAACACCTTTTTTATTTTGTGTTGCAAGGTGAAATCAGCTGCATCTAAAGTGGCGCGTTCCAAGTCTGTTTATCAGCATAGAATGGGACGAGGTGGATACGCCCGTGTGATGGATAAAATGGTAACATTAAACATTAAACATTTGCATTTAATAGCATCATACTTTCGTTTATATTGGTTTATCTTACAAGTGTATGTATTTGATGTTTATAAGATCGAGAATAAAGAAATTCAACCAGATGAAGAACCACAGCGTGGTACGCTGTGGTTGAAAGGAAGGGTGAATAAAGACGGAGAATTTCACGATGATGATATCAGAACAGTTGAACAAAAAATTGTAAGTTTGACTCATTTTATGATTATGTTTATTGTTAGTTATAAGTTAATACTGATAGTGTATTAGTTAAAACTGATAGTGTATTAGTTAAAACTGTTAGTTATTAATTAATTCTGTTAGTTATAAGTTAATACTGTTATTTATAATTTGATACTGGTAGAATTAAATAACCTATTTCCCATATTGTGTGTGCAGAAAGAGACGGAGGAGAAGATCAAACAAGGAACCTTGAAGCTTGATCATGGCACTGATGCCATGACATTTGTATTAGGTAAGGAAAAGGGAGGATATGCGAGAGGAGTGGGAGGTGGAGTAACCTACAAGAGGTATTTTGATCTGCCTCGAATCAGACAAGCATCTGATGAAAGAGTGGTGTTACTTCAAAGTGAACTTGATGATGAGAGGCGCCAACGTCAAGAAAAAGAGGCGGCAATACAGGATTTGATGAAACAATTGGCTGCACAAAGGGGGCAGTTGCAGTCAACTTCAACTCCATTGACAGAAACGGAAGTAAGACATAAGAAAGTAACATTCCATCTTTTTTTTACCCTTTTAAATACTGCTGCAGTCTTCTTAAACAATTTATATTTCAGGTGTCTCCGGTGAACATTAATCTTTTAAATAGCAGTGCTGATGAGGATGCCGGAACACGTGTTGCTGGACGTGAGAAAGTTGCGAGCATTAAGAAGTCTAATGGACTTGCAACTTTGGAAAAGGAAATTCAAATAAGTGTAAGTAATAAATCACCCCCCCTGGGATTTTTGAATTCTACATACATTATTTATTTACCGTGTATTATACATATAGGAAACTGTTAAATCTGTCGCACCTAAGAAATCGACTAGATCAAAAGGAAAGGATTCTTCACGTCAACTTTTTGGATCACAAGAACAGGAGTCTCCATTAACAGTACTACCACAAGTATGTATGTAAACATTTTCATATGTTCTTTAGTTTAATTAAAATTAATTACTGATACATATATACATGCAACAAATTATCTTTTTAGGTAATTAAGTGCAGACTGTGGCACTTAAAGAAATCAACTATTATTGCGGAGGGTACCGTGTACAAAACTGATGGAAAACAAATGCTTCATAACAGACCACTCCCAAAGGATTGCTACAGAGTATCTATTGAAAAATCTTTAGTGGATGCAGCGTGCATACCGGATGTAGGAAGTAACGGTCTCAAAACAGTTAAGGATGCAGTAGGTGGTTTTTATGCATGGCCAAAGGATCAAGTGGTTTTCGATGAAAAGGTACATAGATGCATGTGTTTTATAAACCTACATATATCATTCTTCATATTTAATTCAGTGTTTGATACCCCGGCTTTTGTTTCCTACAGGTAACACCACCAAGTACCATAAAACTGATTGGTGAGAACAGAACTGCACCTAAATTAAATACGAAGCGCTACATCTCTAGTCATACCATGCAAAAGGAAGCTAAGAAGATCAAGAGTCAGAAGTCGTTAAATTATTGAGAATATTATTATGTACGACATTACAATTTTATATACATTCCAATTTTATTGTATTTGAATATATTTTGAATATATTTTTATATATTAGAATTTGTTTTGATATATATTGATTTCTTATATGTGACTAAAAGATTCATATAGTCACAATTATTAACACTTTTTGGTCACAGTTTGCTTAATTCGATGCGTGACTAAATGTTAGAAAGCGCCACACAAACATAAAATTAATGTGGCCATTGGATGAGCAATAGTCACACAAAACACACATTTCTTCACTTAAACCACCATATGGTCACACTTATTAACACTTTTGGCCACTTTATGCTTAATTTGTATGTGACTAAATACCCAAAAGAAACATGCTTTGTGTGACTAAATGTTAGAAAAGGCCACACAAACATAAAATTCATGTGGCCATTGGATGATCAATAGTCACACAAAACACACATTTCTTCACTTAAAACACCATATGGTCACACTTATTAACACTTTTAGCCACTTTATGGTTAATTGCATGTGACTAAATACCCAAAAGAAACATGCTTTGCGTGACTAAATGTTAGAAAAGGCCACACAAACATAAAATTCATGTGGCCATTGGATGAGCAATAGTCACACAAAACACACATTTCTTCACTTAAAAGACCATATGGTCACACTTATTAACACTTTTGGCCACTTTATGATTAATTGGATGTGACTAAATACCCAAAAGAAACGTGCTTTGTGTGACTAAATGTTAGAAAAGGCCAAACAAACATAAAATTCATGTGGCCATTGGATGATCAATAGTCACACAAAACACACATTTCTTCACTTGGAACACCATATGGTCACACTTATTAACACTTTTGGCCACTTTATGATTAATTGAATGTGACTAAATACCCAAAAGAAACATGCTTTGTGTGACTAAATGTTAGAAAAGGCCACACAAACATAAAATTCAAGTGGCCATTGGATGATCAATAGTCACACAAAACACACATTTCTTCACTTAAAACACCATATGGTCACACTTATTAACACTTTTAGCCACTTTATGGTTAATTGCATGTGACTAAATACCCAAAAGAAACATGTTTTGTGTGACTAAATGTTAGAAAAGGCCACACAAACATAAATTTCATGTGGCCATTGGATGAGCAATAGTCACACAAAACACACATTTCTTCACTTAAAACACCATATGGTCACACTTATTAACACTTTTGGCCACTTTATGATTAATTGGATGTGACTAAATACCCAAAAGAAACGTGCTTTGTGTGACTAAATGTTAGAAAAGGCCACACAAACATAAAATTCAAGTGGCCATTGGATGATCAATAGTCACACAAAACACACATTTCTTCACTTAAAACACCATATGGTCACACTTATTAACACTTTTAGCCACTTTATGGTTAATTGTATGTGACTAAATACCCAAAACAAACATGATTTGTGTGACTAAATGTTAGAAAAGGCCACACACACATAAAATTCATGTGGCCATTGGATGATCAATAGTCACACAAAAGACACCTTTCTTCACTTGAAACAACATATGGTCACACTTATTAACACTTTTAGCCACTTTATGATTAATTGTATGTGACTAAATACCCAAAACAAACATGCTTTGTGTGACTAAATGTTAGAAAAGGCCACACAAACATAAAATTCAAGTGGCCATTAGATGATCAATAGTCACACATAAGACATATTTCTTCACTTAAACAACATATGGTCACACTTATTAACACTTTTTGCCACTTTATGCTTAATTGTATGTGACTAAATACCCAAAACAAACATGCTTTGTGTGACTATACAGTGTTTATGGCCACTAATACGGATTAATCCAACAAAATTTGTACCTAATTAGTCACACATGTTACGGTTTTGGTTACTCTTTTGCAATAGAGACTAAAAAAAAGTCAAACACGTGACCATAGGCTACCTATGGTCGCGCGACCTTTAGTCACACACGGCCGAAAAAACATGTGTGACTATATGTATATCGTCACACATATTCGGTGTGGCCAAATCCACTTTTTGTTCTATTGTATTGCTAATGCCGTTTGTTTCTTAGAAAACCAAGATGTTAAACAACATCCCATAAAAGTACATACCCCACTTGTACTTTTTCGGTTAACATAATCACCTGCATGGTCAGAATCTGCATATACAATTGTTTCTACTCCCGTACCCTTATGATACCATAATCCTAATCGTGTTGTACCCTTAATATATCAAAATATCCTTTTGACGGCTTCTAGATGTGATGTTTTAGGGTTTTCTTGAAACCTAGCACATAGACAAACACTAAACATGATATCCGGCCTACTAGCCGTGAGGTAGAGAAGACTACCAATCATGCCACGATATTTTGTGTTATCAACGGATTCGCCGTCTTCATCTTTTGTGAGATTGGTGTCGGATGACATTGGTGTCCTAATTGGTTTCGACTCTTCTAGACCGAATTTCTTTAACATCTCTTTTTTGTATTTAGATTGATTAAAGAAGATACCATCTTCTACTTGTTTGATTTGTAGACCAAGAAAGAAACTAAGTTCTCCCATCATACTCATCTCGAACTCGTCATGCATGATTTTAGAGAAATCATCACACATGTCTTGACAAGTAGATCCGAATATAATGTAATCTACATATATTTGAACTATGATTATATGTGACTCCTTTTTGTTAGTAAAAAGTTTGTTATCAACTAACCCCATGGTATAGTTGTGTTTGATTAAGAATGACTTGAGTCTATCATACCAAGCTTTTGGAGCTTGTTTAAGACCGTAGAGGGATTTCTTTAACTTATACACATGTTTAGGTTTTACAAAATCGATGAAGCCCGGAGGTTGAGCTAGATATATTTCTTCATTAATAAAACCATTTAGAAAAGCACTTTTGACATCCATTTGATAAAGCTTAAGATCATTAGCACAAGCATAAGCAATAAGTATTATTATAGACTCTAATCTAGCCACGGGGGCATAGGTCTCATCAAAGTCTATTCCTTCTTGTTGGTTATACCCTTGAGCAACGAGTAGCCTTGTTTCTAGACACTACTCCGTTTGCATCTAATTTGTTTTTATAAACCCATTTGGTTCCTATTATGATTTGATTACTAGGTGGAGGGAAAAATGTCCAAACAGCATTTGAAACAAATTGATTTAACTCTTCTTGCATAGCCATTACCGAACTTTCATCTTTTATGGCTTCTTGTGTATTCTTAGGTTCTATGGTTGAAACAAAACAAAATAAGCTACTTTGGTTTTGAACTTGAGACCTTAAGGTTCTTTCGTTTAACTTTCCTATGACTTTATCTATGGGGTGATCTTTGGACTCTTTAATATTTATGAGTTCATTATCTGAAGATTCTTCTTCTTCTTCATTTATCTTTTTCTTTATTACAATAGCTTCACTTTCAACAATCGCGTCATCGACAAGAGGTGGAGAGGGTTTGGGTGGACTTTCATCAAATTTTACATTTAATGACTCTTCTACCTTCATTGTTTCTTTATTTAATATGACGTAAGCTTTGCTATTTGGAGAGTAACCTAGAAAGATACCTTCGGTTGATTTAGGATCAAATTTGTAAGGTAATCCTTAGTGTTAAGAAGAAAACATTTGCTACCAAAGACTCTAAAGTGATCTAACGTAGGCTTTTTGCCTCGAAGTAACTCGAATGGAGTTTTACCTAAAATTGGTCTAATTAAGACTCGGTTAAGTATGTATGTTGAAGTATCAACGGCATTGCACCAAAACGTTTGAGGTATGGATTGCTCATTTAGCATGGTGCGACTCATTTCTTGTAGGGTTCTATTCTTTCTTTCAACTACCCTATTTGATTGTGGAGTGCGAGGAGCTGAGAAGTTGTGAGTAATACCATTAGCGTAACAAAAAGCTCCAAATTGCACTTCATTATCGAATTCCCTACCATGATCCATTCTAATAGATACTATAGGACTTCCTAGTTGTCTTTTGATTTTCTTGCTTAATATTTCAAAATAATTAAATGTTTCCGTTTTGTTCTTTAAGAATTTAGTCCATTTATACCTAGAGTAATCATCCACCATGACCAAAGTAGTTGCCTCCATAACTTTAGATAGCGGATGGAACAAATAAATCCATGTGTAGTAATTCTAGACACTTAGTTGTGGACACCATGTTTTTAGCTTTGTGACTAGAATGGACTTGTTTTCCTACATTACAAGCATCACAAAAGTGATGTTCATATTTTAACTTAGGTAGATCTCTTACTAGATCTTTGGATGATAGCGATTGAAGAAGTCGCATATTGGCATGACCCAATCTTCGATGCCATAAGGTCGAAGTATCATCCATAGAGGTAAGACAAAGTTTGTCTTTAGGTTCATTACCGATTTTAATGACATAGACTCCATGTTTTCTAATTCCTCTTCCTATGGTTATGCCATTTTTTAATATCTTACTACCGGTTTCGGTAAAAAGTACATTGCACTTTTTATCACATATTTGTCCTATACTTAAGAGGTTAAAGTTTAGGTTTTCTACGTGACACACATCGTTAAAGGTTAGAAATCGTACCTTTACCGATGATTTTACTTTTGCTATTTCCAAACACCATATTTCCTCCATTAAAGGATTCATATGTGGAGAATAGATCTTTATTGCCGGTCATGTACCTCGTGCACCCGCTATCCTTGACCCATTCATCCGGATTTAGGTTTACCTTTAAGCACACCTAAGAAAACAATTAACTCAAAAGTTTGGTATCCATTTGTTCATGGGTCCATTAGTGTTAAACATTCCATTCATGTTAGACATGTATGGATAAGGTGAATATGCATTCCATGGTGCAAAGTTTTGAAAGGGAAAACCATTTTGTATATTTGGGTTCCATCCCATTTGATGGTTACTTTTTGGGTAAACATTATTAGGTCTCCTAGATGGGTTAGGTTTCGAAAAAGATGGATCTTTGTTTCTTGCAAAAATAGGATTATATTTTGGAAGTGGTTGTCTAGTGGTAAAATGAGTTGGTTTATTCTTATTAATAATAACAAAATTAGTTCGAAAGGAAGAAGCTATGTTATTACCACTGTTTGCTTCAGCAGACCCACGGATCCCTGGCTGTACACTAGTCGGTTCCCTTTTTGTGGGATCCGTGGGATCCGCCACAACAGTGGCCTGTTTTTCTATTGCTTTTACGAATTGTGTTTTTTTGTTTTCACTAGTTGATGTATCAAGTTGCTGAATGCCTAAACCTTTTTGGTTGTTTCCAGTTTTAACATTATCTAGTGTCATATCTAAAGTATTAGTACTCATTCTACTAATTTTAGAATCTAGTTGATCAACTAGTGTTTGAAGTTGAACTCAAAGTTCACATTCACCACTTGCTATTTTACCCTTTTCTAGACGTTTCAATGTTGCTTTTAATTCTATGACTTCCTTATCTAAACGTTGGTTTTGATTTTTCAAAAACTTGTTTTTGTTAATTAATTTTAAGCTAATATTGCAAAGTTTGTCATATTCATTATGCAATGAGTCATCATCTAGTGATGAGCTACTATAGTATTCGTGACATACCTCGTCATTTGCCATGAGACAAATTTCTTCGTCCTCCTCGTAGCTCATTCCCCACGTGCCGCTCACGAATGCCTTTTGATCATCCCGTTTGGGACACTTACTAATAAAGTGGTTTGGGTCCCCACGATCATCCCTTGGCTTCTCGTCCTCTTTGCTTTTCCGGAATCCTTTCTTGTCGTCATACGGTTGTTTGACGTATCTTCCCTTCCTTCTAAAGAACTTTTTAAAGTCCCTTACCGCCATAGCATACTCCTCGTCGTCACTGTCCGAAGAGGAGTTCTCTTCATCGCTTGAGGCCTTTTTGGCTTTAAGGGCAAGAGATTTGTGTTTCTCTTTCACCTTTGAGGCTTCAGAAACTTTAGCAAGGACAAGCTCGTAGACTTTTAAGTTGCCTATGAGTTCATCAAGGGTGAGGATGGTCAAATCTTTTGACTCTTCGATTGTCGTCACCTTGGATCTCCACTTGGATGGAAGTGCCCTTAGATATTTCCTAACATGGTTACGGCTAGAAAAAGATTCATCAAGTGCTTGTAAAGATGTAATAATAGTATTAAATTTAGCAAATGAATGATCTATAGTTTCCTCATCCGATATTGAAAATTGTTCATATTGTTGAACAAATAAATCAATTTTATTATTTTTAACTTGTTGATTACCTTGATGAGTTACAACTAAAGAATTCCAAATTTCTTTAAAGGTTTTAAGCATAGAAATTCTCTCGAATTCCTTTTTGGGTAAAGCATTATATAAAACCATTTTAGCTTCACTATTTTTAGAAAGCTTTTTCTTCATTTCATCGTTTAGTTTATCATGAGGTATGTTAACTAAACTTCCTTTATCATCTTTTGAGGTAGCCTCAAAATCGCCTTCAACAATAATGTACCAAAGATCAATATCTTTAGAGTTCATATACGTTTCGAATCTATTTTTCCAATATATAAAGCCATTAGTTTCAAGTAGTGGTGGTCGTTGCATAAATTGCCCTTCCTTGTAATTTTCAGAACCCATAGTGATCGAAAAGTTTTTAAAATACGGTTTACTTTAAAAATTTTATAAACTTAGTTCTTGATGCCAATTGTGGAAAACTAGAAAGGGGGGTTGAATAGTTTTGCCGATTTTAAGTTAGTTTCAAAAAAATTAGATTCGATGTTATGTGAAATCGTATGGATGTAGAGAAAGTATAAATCTAATGATAAACCAAGTAAACAAAGTAAAGCAAGAGATAGAAATGACACAACCAATTTAAAGTGGTTCGGCTACAAGGACACCTTCCTTGCCCTACTCTACTCCCGAGTCACCTACTCGAGAGTTCAAGCACTATGTCAACAAACTCCTTCAACTTGGCGGAGAAGCCTTCACAACGTTTTTACGGTTTATTTGTATTAACAACAAGCATTATCATGTAGAAGACTAGCCAACCTGAACAGGACAAGCATAGTAATGCCTGCCGGCGTTGACATTGTTCCAGCAAGTTATAACTACAGCCAGCCTACCACAAGTACAACGAACCATTATTACAAGTAGATCGGAAAAATTAAGGATAATTTTTTTTTGAGAGGAGACTTTAGGGACGAGTGGTGAATATGAGGTGCTTTTATTAGGCCCTAGTTACTGTAGCACCCACAGAAAAGTGTATCGAGCACGCTTAATTGAAATGTGGAAATGACAATTATGTCCTTGGACTAAAGACAAATCTAACGCCATCTGAAGTCCTTGACTAACGGCAATATGGTCAAAGGACCTGTAGCGAGTATAAAACTTGAAATAGGGACCCCCGACGATAAAAAGGCCGAGTTTTGTCCCATCGCGAAGAGTTTTGCCAAGTTTAGGGACCAACCGTGTATTTTAGTCTAAAATATATTTCAAGAGAAAAATTTTGACCATCTATTTTTTCATTAAAACAAAGGAAAATAAACTTTCATTTATTTTTAAATTAAATATATCACAAACTGTTAATCGTTACACAAAACAAATCTATCTATAATGACGAGACTTAAATCATCTTTTTATAAAGAGATATTTTTATATACTTTCGATGAACTTTTTTTCGATCAGTTAAGTCTAGAAAAATCAATACAAATTACATGCGATTTTTCCAGACGTAACTGAATAAAAATTTGAAGAAAAAAAAAGTTCCTCGAAAGTATATCGAAATGCCTGTCTACTGAAAGATAAAAAAAATACTCGTCGCGATAATGTATTTTTTTCACTTGACAATTTACTGTTTGCAATATATTTTAATAAATTATGAAAAGTGATTTTTTTTTTTCATGAAAAAATAAGTAAGTACGACTCGCTTATTGAATTTTTAAATAAATCTGGCAAAAGATTTGTAGACATGTACATAGTTATTCTTTAGTTGGAAAAAACAAATTCTCTTTTATATACTAAAAGGCGTACACACTTTTGTGTGCAAACCAAACATTAAATGCAATCTTTCACAACTTGACAAAAACAGTCCCTGAGGTTCAAGTGGCGCTGCAAATTAAGTCCAAACATTAAATGCAAAGTTTCACAACTTGGCAAAAACAGTCCCTGAGGTTTAAGTGACGATGCAAAGTAAGTCCTGTACCATTAATTGCTATCTATAGCAACTTGGCAAAATTAGTCCCTAAGGTTTAAGTGTCGTTACAAAGTAAGTCCTTTGAAGCCAATCCCGCTGCATCGCTCGAGTTTCCACACTCGTGGGTTATGAAAAGTGAGTCATCTATGAGAAAAAAACCTATCTTTACAAAAGTTATGTTATACTACGTACTATGTAAAGTTGTGTTAATGATCATGAGTTCATATATCAAACTTTTTTTTACATGTCAAGCACTCATATTCATCCATCTAAAAAGAAATCAATAGCTTATATTAAAAGCATTTTATTATTTCACCTATTTTTATAATTTAAATATCTCTTAAACCGTTAATCGTTGAGTGAAAATATTTACACCGTCGCGAAAATCATTTAATTATCTTTCTATAGACGGGCACTTTGATATACTTTCGAAAAAAGAAAAAAAATTCGTTTTTTCACGTTTTTTCGTCTTTTTTACATGTGATATTAGTGTTAAATCATATATGATATGTAATATCACATGTGATATGATATGTATATCATATGTGATTTTACACTAATATCAGTATATCACATGTAGTATTACACTAATATCACATGTGATATTACATATCATATATGATATAACACTAATATCATATATAATATAATACTAATATCACATGTGATATTTAAATTAGTGTTTAATCATATATGTTTTTTTAATGCAAATTTAAGTTACGTAAAAACAAAAACAAAACTTAAATAAAAGTGAAAAATACGGGAAAAAAAATTGTCGAAAGTATATCAAAGTGCCTATCTATAGAAAGATAATTAAATGCTCGTCGCAATGATATTTCTTTTCCCGCTTAACGATTAACGGTTTGAAAGTTATTAATATTTGAAAAAAGATGATGAAAGCGGTAATCCAATCCATTATATCAAATAAAAATGGATGGTGGAGATTGATCCCTAGGTATATAAATAATCTTTTGTCCTCTAATGATCTTAAATCTTTAAACATAGGTATAAGCAAGGATATTAAGATAGGGTATAAGCAAGGATATCAAGATAGCGATCCCACATGAGATTAGATCGAGATCGTAGGATCGGATCGAGATCTTACCAATTTGTCATATTTTGTAAACATAGGATAAATGAGTCAAATCGTTTTACATTTTACTCAACGTCAAAGATACATTCAGATAATATCCTCTTGAACGTGTCAAAGTTCAAATTTCAAACACCAAAGTAATAGTAAAACGCAAAAAAATCAAGTCTCAATCGTTACATCAACGATTTAGCAGAATAAGATTACATAAAATGAGTCTTAAGCGTCTCAAAACATACGAGCCATCTACATGATTTCAAGCAAACAAACGTTCAAAAGTTGTATACCAAAACATACCATTTGATTAGTGTTGATGCATAATCTGGCGCGGGCTGGATTCGACGACTCTCCTTGGCCATTCGTCGTCTTCTCGAGCCCTAAGTAGACTTGTCAACAAAGAGAACCCGTTAGGAGTGGACCCGAGGCCGTAGCCCCGGGGTCCACCTCCGACGGTCAAGTTAGTATCGGTGCGATGTGATGAGTTAGGGTTAAAGTAACCTGTCATCTTGTGTATTGTGTGCTTGAGAAGGAGATCCAGCCATGTATTTATAGGGCATGGATTAGGGTTTAGGCGTAGAGTGGGCCGCTGTCTGCCGGGCCTGACCCATTCCTGGGCCAGCCCGGACTATACGTCCACAAGCCCCCCAAGTTTAGTATGAGATAGCGGATGGCTATGTTATGCTAGACTTAAGTTCTGTTCATGGCCGCGTAGGTCCAATCAATCATGACAATGCGATTGTGAGAGTGGATCCCGTATGCTACATCCTGGGTGAGGGCGCACCTTTTGTACCAGTAGCGACGCAGCATGGAGCGACAGAAGACATGCTTCTGTAGCAGAAGTGCGCGCTGTGCGCGACAAAGAAGTGCGACAGAAGACGTGCTTCTGCGCGCATTACATCCGTCTTTACAACCGACAGAGGACGTCTCCCTTGCGGCAAGATGGTGCGAATATTTAAATCCGTCTTACATACGATTTGCTTCCAAATATACCTGCGTGACGCGTACGGAAACAGTGATAGTATATACCCTGGTACAAGGAAGTGCGACAGAAGACGTGCTTCTGTAGCAGAAGTGCGCGTTGTGCGCGACAAAGAAGTGCGACAGAAGACGTGCTTCTGCGCGCATTACATCCGTCTTTACAACCGACAGAGGACGTCTCTCCTGCGGCAAGATGGTGCGAATATTTAAATCCGTCTTACATACGATCTGCTTCCAAATATACCTGCGTGACGCGTACGGAAACAGTGATAGTATATACCCTGGTAGCCCCCCAAGTTTGATGGTGGTACTCGTTATATTCCAAAAGTTTCTTTGAAGGATAGTATTAAATCGAGAAGAGATGAGGGCTTGGCGCTTGCTTATTGGTTATTTATCAAAAACCTAAAATGACAAAAACAGCCTCCACGTTGTTCGTGTATAACGTTTCATTGTGATTGATACGATTTAAATTTAAATATATGGAATTGTTATTTTCATAATCACGCTTTCAACTTTCGATACTTTTTTAAACGGTTATTTTAATACTTATATCAATAAATTTCTTTGCTACGTTTTAAACAGGATTTGAACTATAATTATTTGATTGATAAATTTCTCACACAACAATGTGATATCATTGAGACACAAGCATTTTCGTCAATTTTTATACGATTAATTAATAAGGTTTGAACTTATCATACACAAATTCAAACTTGCTAAAAGCTTTCGTCTTTAAAAAATTGTCGATACCACTTCGAAATTGTTTGCACATACTAAAAATTGAAATTGAACTTGACACTTCCAGCGACGGGGCCATAATTTATAATCAGCGTGGGCCAAAATATATACTTAAGATGACTTCAATAATAAATAAGAGGTTCAAAACTTAAGACTAAGTAAAATTTTAACAAGAAAACATTAGGTTTATGCACACATTTTTGCTCTCACAATAAATTATGAGAACTAACAATTTAGACTACTCCCAATGATCACATTTGACTTTCATCTAGCATTACATCAGTTCTGTCTCTCAATTTTCTTCCCCTTAGAGCATTAGTTGTGGCCCTCGCCGACCTTCGCCGTGCTACGCTGGCCTCTTCGCCGACGCTCGCCGCCACACAGTGGTCCTTCGTCGTCGTGGCTCTCGCCATCTGCATAACGAAGTCTTGCGTCTAACAAACCAAACGTTACAAATTAATTTTCAAAAAGTATATCCGTTTTTTAAAGGATAGTTTTCATTTTTTTCTTAAAAAAAAAAAAAAAAACGTAACACCCCTATAAATACCAAACCATAAACCATCATTTTTCTCACAACAATTCAACCAACTTTGATATACTCTCTATATTTCTAGTTCAAAAAAAACCAAAAAACAAAAAATCATGTCTCAAAACCGAACGACGGATGGTATTTCACGAATCTCTTCAATTCAAACCCCCCACAATACGGGGATTCTTCAAAACCGTCTACCCCCTCCTCGCAAAATTCCAACCAGTCTCCCCAAGAAATTTTTCTTAACCAACAATATGCGTTTCAACAAGTATTCGCAAGTTTCCCTGGACGATTTCCGACACCACAGTTTTTTAACCTCGTCACAACCTCCAATGTTTCATCAATCTCCAACGTTTCCCCAAGTTATATCACAACCGTCCGGTTCACACTTCAAAGTACCAAAAGCACGTGAACCGGCCAAAGGTAAAGGGAAAAAGACGAAGGCAAACAAATCAAAACAAGTTGTGGATCTGGATGTAGATGATGACAATGATGTGGAAGTCGTAGGCCAGGCAGACAGGAGGAAATGCAACAAGGTTGTAGAAAGGTTGCTTACGCAAATTTGGATAGAAATTTCGCAAGATCGAGATATGAGAAATGACCGTTCTGAAGATTACTTTTGGAACGACATTATGGAGATGTTCAATGATCAGACTACCGATGACCCTCGTACCAAAAATATGATCACGGGTAAATGGTCGAGAATTAACGGTGATTGCCAAAAATTCAACGCTATTTACAAACATTTGCAGTGTAGAAGTGGTGAAAATGACCACGATTATCTCGAGAATGTGAAACTGAACTTTTGAGCAACGCTTTGGTGGGAAGGAGTTCGGGTATGTTCACGTTTGAGAGATTTTGAAAAATTACCCGAAGTGGGATACCGAGGATCCGATTGACATTACATGTCTCGAGGATATATTCGGCCCGGACAAACGACCTCGTCCCGAAAGAGATGGCGGCAGAAAGAGTCGAGCCGCAAAGAAACAAAAGTCGACTTCAACGTCGAGCGCTGCGAGCTCCGGTGGGAGTCAATCAAGTACTTTTTCGGGACAATTATCCGAAAAGTATGCTCAAAAAGCCGACGTTCAAATGGCTTGTTACGAGGCGAGGCGGGAGTAGGAATTTTCTGCGTTAGAGATGAAGGAGATGAAGTTTCTCATGATAGATCCCAATTTGACTACTGACCCGTCAAAAGCAGAGATCATCCAAAAGAGGCAATAAAGAATAATGAAGAAATATGCCGAAAGAGATGACTAGTAAAATGTTTAGGTTTCTTATTATTAGTAGGCGTTGTATTTTTTTTCCTGTATCGTTATTTTTACGTATCGTAATTTTTTTTCTTATTATTATGTTGTTAATGTATTTTAATTATTAATTAAATAAATTTAGTTTATTTGAAAATTTGAAAAAAAAATAAAGTTGTAAGTGGTGGGCCCAAAATGAGTAAGTTGAGATTTGTTGTGAGTGGGGGAGACGGATTAGTTGTGGAGGTTTGTTATATTGGTGTGGAGGTGATGTGGCACCCGTGGGCCCCGAATGAATAGGTATGGCTCTTCACGACACCTAATGCTCTTACTCTTCACTCCAATGGTCACACTATCTCAGTTTTCAACCATTTAACTAAAACTTTTATTCATTAAATTAATAAAAACGTTACATAGATAATTAAAAACGTAAACATACAAAATAAAAAATGTATACATTAGATAAACTATTAAAAACGTAAACTAATAATGGTAAATTCCACCTCGCCTTGATCACTTGCTGTGCTGCCTCGAACTAGAGCCCGTAGACTTATATCTCTTGCTCTTTTCGTGGTTATTTTCTTCAAAGTCTAGAACTTTCACGTCTTTTCATTTCGCACAATCTTTCAATTCAGCCCAACAGTGCAGAAGTGTAAACGGGGTTTCATATTCAGTTTCATATTCCAAAGTGCTTGTTGGTTGAAATCGTCTTCTCCGGTTCCACTCACCACCATCTGAAAGTCTTTATGATACACACCATAAAATTGAGCAACTTTTGGACGCACAGTTTTCCATTTACCGTTTAACATATCGTAGGCTCGACGTTGGGTTATAGGCTAATTTTTGTACATGTTATCTAAAATCTCATTTCAAAATACAGCATCCTTTCTGGCATTATTAGTAATGCCATATTCGGATACCAGAACCTAAGCTTTGCACAATTCAATTTCATCTTCAATTGTCCACGAGTACATCGTTGTTCCTCATCATTTCGAACTGCCTTTTTTTGGCGTATTCTTGTCGGCTTCTTTGTCATAATTGGGGGCTTCTTCGACGGGAGAGTCCTCACAAACGGGTGGCATGTACTCCGAAAATTAAGGTGAGTACATTTCTTCGATAGTAAATTGTGAATGATAGACATAGGTTACTTCATATTTGTTTGTAATGACGAACTACCCATATAAGTTTGTGAGTCATAGTTGTTTGTGTCGAATGGGAACATGTTTTGTTGTGTGTATTGGCTAACAATATTTTGTTTTGGGTATCGGTTTTGGAATGGTTGATTTTGGTAAGGTTGGTTGCCGTAAAAGAACGATTGTGGTCGGAAGTTGGTTTGACGCTGGAGTATCTTCGGGACGGATTTTCTTTGGGTGTTGGGGGAGTCTTTCGAGTAGTGTTTCGTTGTTGACGTTTTTTTGTTTCGGAGAGTTATTTGTTTGGACATTTTGTAAGTAAAATAATATTAAGAGAGTAGATATGTATTAAGAAGAGAGTATAGAGATATATAATGTGAAGTTGTGTTTCAAAATGAGGAAGTTTATGGGGGTATTTATAGGTAATTAAATGATAGTGGATAATTTTATTTTATTCTATTTTTATTTTTTATTTATTTTATTTTAAAACCAAATGCAATAGTTGGAGGAACGCATTTTTGCACATTATCCTATTCAGTGAGGAGGTCACCGTTCATCTCAAATTGGCTCCTCCCTCACACGTGAGCTAAGCCATATCCTCAACAGGGGTAGCGTGTGATGGTTGCTTGTCACGGTGGCTCACGAGCTCCACTAGGAAGCAGTCTTATTGTATTAAAAAAATATTTTGAACCTTGTGTGTTCATTTGTTTAAGTATAAAAAGTGAAGATAGAATGACGTAGAATAAAGAAACAATTTGTTTTAAGACCTCGGGTGGGTCAAACTTATTTTGTCGACTAAAATATTACTTTCTCCGTCTCAAAATTATTTTCAGGAGACCACTACAATTTTCAACAACTCAAATAGAATATTCTCCACTAAATTTTCTTTTTGTTACTTAAAATGAAAAGTGTACAATTTTTTAGACCTCTAAACATCGTGCAAGTCTCATAGGTTGAAAATCCCCATTGCGTTACATTAGGTTTAATTCGACTAATTTTAGGATTAAAATACTGATAGATATCTAAGTGTTAACGTTTTACTCTTAGTGATTGATAGCAGGGTTCGGGGTCGAGAAAACCTCCTTTTCTACGAGCAAGCTTTTCAACCGTCTAAGCAGTGAACCTAATCGTTGAAGTGTAGTATGGGGTACATCGAAACACAACATATCGAATATACATCTAAGGCACCTTTCACTAATGCCTTTGACTAGATCTACAAGACACCTTTCACTAATGTCTTGTGTCTTCACTTCTAAGCACCTTTCACTAATGCTTCTAGTCTTGACTTCTAAGCACCTTTCACTAATGCTTCTTGTCTTGACTTCTAAGCACTTACCACAAGTGCTTATGCTATAGACGATAGATACCTTTCACTAATATCTTCGTCTTGACACTTGAGACATCTTTCACTAATGTCTTCAACACTACACTTCTTTGAAGAAATAAAGGAATCATCAACAAGAAGACTTCAGTAGCCTTGATGATGAGGAAGCATGGCAACTCATGGACTTGAGCTTGCTCGACTTCAAAGGTGGTGATCTTGCCTTTAAGAGGAACCTAAAAGATCACACAAAAACAAAACTACAAACATAGATCTCTTGGATCTGAGGTTAGTGAGTTTTTAACTCATGGAGAAAGTGTGTTAGAAAGGGGTAAGAAATAATGAAGAAATGGCTCACTATTTATAGAGGAAAAATCCTACTGTTCCTCGGATCCCTACCACAAGGGATCCGGCTAGCACAAAGCTAGGGATTCGTGGAACGTTCCTCTTTGCCCATGGGTATTTTGGTCATGGGTCATGGGTTGAACCATGGATCTTTGGCTAGATACAATGTATCTTTAAGTGCAATGCACTTAGTCACTTGGGTATGGGTTGATCCATGGGTTATGGATATCATCCATGTGTGATATAAGCATGATGTCATGCAATGGGTTATGGGTCAAGATCCATGGGGCATGGGCTTTGGGTTGTACCCAACTACATTCAATGTATTTGCACAATGGGTGGTGATACTTAAGTTTATATCCCTTTATATTACCCAATATACTACATACTAGTTATGTGTATATTATACCCAAATATGTAAACACTAGTTGTTGTACATATGTATTCGTAAATCATAAAACCACTTATACTTGTTTTAGTGTTTTATGTGAAAGTGTGAATGTGTTAGAAACTATTAGTTCAAACCATTTACGTATTTTATTTGTTTTGTTAAAATGATTTTACGTTTGTTATCGATAAAACATTAGAAGATCGTAAAATAAAAATAAACGTTTTTACGGCTTATTTGTATTAACAATCTCCCCCTTTTTGTTGATGACAAAACATAAAATTATTTTAAGCAAAAACTAAAATTCGTAAAAGTTTGAATTTGTAATTTTTACTTTCTTCTCCCCCTTTTTGTCGAAACAAAAAGTGTTTGAAGGAAAGAAACACATCGTTTTTAAGAAAAACATGTGAAAGAAATAAAAATAAAAAAGGAATAGAGAGCAAGTAACGGGAACGGATCTCGTCTTTACTCCCCCTTGACGAGTCCATCCCTATGTAAGGGAGTCAAGAAAGTGATACTAATCTAGTTTGTTTGCAAGTAAGTTTGCAAAAGATTTCGTCTAAGTGACGAATGTACTCCCCCTTGATGATTGCAATATTGCAAGGGGATGTCATGAAATGTAAACCTAGTATTTCAAGTAATTTGCAATGTATTGCTTTGATATAAAGCTCCCCTAGCTTTAGGATGTCAAAGTCTTCATGTGTAAATTGAATAACTACAAAACAAAGGTTAGAAAGCAAGTATAATTCACAATTTCCTGTAAATGTGGTTCAAGTTAGTAGAAAGAAAGCTTTCTGTCTCACGGATCCCACGGTTCCCTCCTAATAGGGATCCGTCTAGGCAATTCTGAGGGATCCGTATTAGCTGATTAATTTCAGCAAAGGTGATATAACAAGTAATGTTATCACAAAAATGAGATATGAATACAAAGTAATCATATGCTCAACAAAATAACAAGTAGCATGTAATTCCATTTAATAAAACTAGAGTTATGATATACATGACTCTAAAAACTAAGAAAATAAGAAAATACATGACTAGGAATTTCTAAACCAACTATCGCTTGATGCTAGGACACCACTAAAATCTTCTAGCTCGAGTTTTGTTTAGGTTTAATCTCGTCGAAACGTTCCAGGAGATGATAGAACATGAAACGTTGGTCTTCTCGTACTTCATGTATCAAACTTTCAACATGTTGACAATGATAGCAATCTTTGTCATGGCTAGGTAGTGGTGGTGGAAGAAATGAAATAGCTTGATGCGAAGGATCAAGTGAAGCGGCTTGTGGAGCTTCAAACGATGGAGGGATTGGTGAAGGCGCATTTGAGAATGGCTCGACTAAGAATGATGGTGGTGATAGAGAAGTGTCAACTTCCATATGGTCGGGTGGATGACTTTGATGATTTCTTATAATCCAAATGGGATTATATGATGGAAACGGCGAAAAGGAAGCCGAAGCAAGTGTTGACTCAACACCTTGATTTTGTACCATTATTTCTCCTAATGAGGAAAATGTTGTCGGCGGAAGCGGATGAGACGGCCTAGGAGGCAAGTCCTCTAAATTGTAGAGGTGTGGTGATGATAGTGGGGATGTAAATGAAATAGCTCTAGGAACCAATGGTGATGGTTTAGTGGAAATGATATTGTTTGGCCTAGGAGGTATGGTGGTGTTTGGCATAGGTAGTTTTGTGGGTACTATCCTTTTAGGAATTGGTTTGATTGGATGAGGAAGGATCCTATCATTTGTTGGCTTGACCGGAGATGATTCGGTTGAAGAGATTTCGTGTATAACACGCGCCTTTTTAATGGGTGGTTCTTTGGTGGATAAGTTACTACTTGGGGTTTTCCTCATGATGAGATGATTTCAAGAGGTTTGCAAGGGTTTCTAAAGTACTGAAAATTAGGAAGAAGGTGATGACTATGGAGCTCCTAACAAAGTGGTTTATAAACCAAGAGATTTGGCAAGTGCATTTAAGCCTTAAGCCATTAGGATTCATTTGAATGTGATGATTAACATGCACAAGAGTCATCTACAGAGTTTGCACTGATCTAGGAACTCATTTAAGATGAGATGGAGTGTTTGAGTTAGGAAGATGAGTTGAAATGATTGTTTTATAAAGATTTGACATAAACTGTCATCCGGATCCCACGGTTCCCTCCTCAGAGGGATCCGTCTAGGCTAATCCTAGGGATCCGGCTTTCAGCAGTTATGAAAGAGTGGAAATGATGTTTCTAAGATCTAAGACCTATAACATATTGAGTGTTTCAGTCCTCCTAAGTGTTTTAAATGAAGGGGTGCTTAAGTACTTGAAGGTAATGAATGATGTAGCTAATGATTGTCTTTTATGGAGGGATTTGGAACTTTCAAGAGTACCAATGGATGAGCAAGGATGACAATTTTGCCATAAACGGAGGATTTTTAAGACTAGATGTGAGGGATCATGTGAAAAATGAAGTGTGAGTTTAAGAGCGGAAGATTAATGGATTAAAAATGAAACGATAGATCTACAAGCGTCTTAGAGTATGATCTAGGTGAGCTATGTGTGAGTAGGAAGGATCTACTTATCTTGATAAGTGATAAGGTTTTAAAATGCACCTTTTTGAGGGGTCGTTTAAGCCCTTATTTGATCACTTTTGTATCCGTTATTGCTTAATATCGTTCCTTTTCACTTTTTAGGTCTCTTGAAGGCAAACTGCTGTAATGGCACTTATTTGGACGAAAAGGCGCGGATATATGAAGAAAATGGCCAAAGTCAAGAATCGAGACACTCAAGCTGCTAAATTACAAGGGGACGGGCGTCACTGCTTAATATGCGACGCCGTCGGAGGATCTTGTGACGACACGGAATAGAAATTGCTATTTTTTGGAGGACGGCGTCGGGCTTTAAAAGAGTAGGCTGTCGCAACTCAGACAGCCTAGATTCAATCCAGACGGCGTCAGAAGCTAAAGAGGACGGCGTCACAAGCATAAGGTGACGCCGTCGCAAGATTAACTTGGCCAAGACGAAACCCTAATGTTGGTGATAAGGTTTTAAAAGGTACCATTTTGAGGGGTCGTTTAAGTCCTTATTTGATCACTTTTGTATCCGTTATTGCTTAATATCGTTCCTTTTCACTTTTTAGGTCTCGTGAAGGCAAAATGCTGGAATGGCACTTATTTGGACGAAAAGGCGCGAATATATGAAGAAAATGGCCAAAGTCGGAATCGAGGCACTCACAGTTGCTGAAGTTAGAAGGCGACGGCGTCAGGTGCTATTGGCGACGCCGTCCCAAGATTTCTGTGACGGGCCAGAACCCAAAACTTGTATTTTCAAGCGACGACGTCCAGTGGTAAAAGAGTAGGCCGTCGCTACTCAGACGGCCTAGATGCAATCCAGACGACGTCAGAAACTGAAGAGGACGGCGTCACGGACATAAGGTGACGCCGTCGCAAGGTTAACGTGGCCAAGACGAAACCCTAATGGCGGCGACACGACGGCGTCACTAAACATAAGGTGACGTCGTCGCAATTGTAATCTTATATATAGAATCCGAATTTTTCAGTCTTTGTGTGGAGAGTCTTTGGAGTAAAAACCTAAAACCGAACCTAAGGTGTCTTGTACAGTATTTTAGGGTTTTAAACCCTATCTTACATCAAGATAAGTCTTTACTTCATTAATTCAATTATGTCTTTGATTATTTGTGTGTATGCTTGCATGTTCTCCATGTCCGGCTAATTTATTTGTGTGTTTGCTTAGGAAGTATGAAACTTAATTATTGAATATTGATTGGTTGTTTCTTATCTTAATTGATTAATGATCTAGTAATGCGATAGGTCATTCGTTGTGTACTTAATGCTTGATTCATCTTTGTGAACCTTAGAATATAATTACCTGAGTAGTTGTAGGCTAAACCATCCAAAGAGCGCCTTAGAGTAGGAGTTTATAATCCCTAGTGGGTTTGTAGACAAGACCCTTTGGTAAGTTCAAAGAGTTAGGGAGAAACGCATACCCTACAACTTTAGACTCACAACGCAACTAGGAATAAGACGTGACACTCAACCATCAATAGGAGATAATTAAGGAGTAATACAACTTAAGTAAACACATCTTTAAACTATGATACGAGCACACATTAATTAGACATAGACTCCCACAACCTTAGTTTAGATAATTAGATAATAGTAGAGTAATCGGTAGAAATACCAACCCCCCAAATCCAATACCCGAGATTCGTACCTTTCCATTTTCATAAAACATAAAAAGATAAAAAATAATCTTCCTCAACCTTAACCTTAGCGTAGTAACACCTTACTAGCATTCCTATTCCCCTAGAGAACGATATCAATACCCGTGGCTTACCCTAATTACTACACTACAACGATTAGGTTCACTGCCTAGGGTGTTATAAAACTTGCTCGAAGAAAAGGAAGTTTCCTTGACCCCGAACGACGCGTGTAGCGTTATCAAGTTTTTGGCGCCGCTGCCGGGGAATAGAATAGCTAGTTAGTAGTCCACCTCGTTTAGGTTTCTTTGCTTGATTCCTATCAAGTAAACTTTTTTCTCAATTTTTAGCTTTCTCTTAGTCTATCCCCCTTCTTAGTGACCTTTGTTCGTAACCCCATCACTTTTCATCATGGAAGGTGATAACCCACTACCATTCATCAACCCACCACCAAATGACCCGCCAAGAGCCCGTACTCTTGGTGAATACTCAAGACCAAGCCACCTAGGCTATAGGAACACCATTGAGCTTCCCGACCAAGCCCAAACTACGGCCCTGCGATCCGACACCATCCGGTTGGTGCAAAACGGATGTGCATTCCATGGACTTCGTTCCGAAGATCCAAATCAGCATCTGAGGGATTTCCTCAAAATCGTCGATTCCATCGACCTTGATGCTACTACTCGGGAGACCACGCGCCTGCGTCTCTTCCAATTCTCTCTACGGGACCAAGCTAGTAATTGGCTTGAGCGACTTCCCGCCGGCTCCATCTCAAGTTAGGATGATCTTACCTCTCGCTTCCTTGCTAAATTTTTCCCACCGGGGAGAACCACTAAGCTTAGGAATGACATCTTGATGTTCCAACAACGTCAAGGTGAATCTCTCTACGAAGCATGGACCCGATTCAAGGACTTACTTCATAAAGTCCCTCATCACGGCATTGATCTTTGGCTCCAAGTCCAAATCTTTTATGATCATGTCAACTTCCCCACTAAGCGATCCATTGACCAAGCGGCCGGTGGAAAACTTAGTGATCTCACCGCAGAAGAATCATGGGAAATAATAGAGGACCTCGCCCTCTATGACAACGAAAGTTGGGATGACCCCCGTGAGCTGCCCAAAACCGTCAAGGCAATCTCATTGCCTCCTTCCGACCGTAGGATGATCGAACTTGAAGATCAAGTTAAATTCCTCATGAGTTCCTACGAAAATCCTAAGTCTACACACCATGTGAACAAAGCTTCTTCTTCGTGTGAGCCGTGTTGTGATCCTCATAATACGCGCAATAGCACTTGCTCCCCAGAACATGCTTCCGTTTACTACGCATCCTCACGTATTAATGGAACGGGAGGAAGATTCCCTACAACACCCGGACCTAAGAATTTCAATGAAACCCGTGAAGCATGGAAAAACAAGCCCGACTTCTACTGGGGACAAACCAAAGAATTCACCTCTAATGATTTCTCATGGCCCCCACCTAACGGTCCTAACCAACAAAACGTCGAAGGGATGTTGCAAAACCTAGTTGCATCCCAAGAAACCCAAATGGCTAAGCTCTCGGACCGCTTTAACCATCAACAAGCCGAGATGGATAGGAAAATAGACAACCTTTTGAAAGCCATAGCTAATAGTGATAAGAAGGTTAGTGCTATCTCAACTCCCGAGCCTTCAGGCATAGAGATTAAGGATCCAAGCAAGCTAACTAAGCATGTCCAATTCGTCAATGTCATCGCCTTAGTTGAACCTAATGAAACAAATGACGAAGAGGATTATACACTTGCGGATGAGGAAATACCCGAGGAAGTAGACGAAGTAGACATTGACTATTTCAACAAATTTCCTACGGAAGAAGAACTATCTCGCCACCCTCACTTAGTGCGTGACCTCCGTCACATGTATGTTAGGAAAAGTCCTCGAATTAAGTTTGGGAACCCTTGGAATCTTAATATACCATGTGTCATAGGACACCTTTTTGTGGCAAAAGCCTACATTGATCGCAAGTCCCCAATCAACATAATGACTAGCACCTATTACAATTGGATATTGAAGAAGCCTATTCCAACTAGGCAAGACCCCAATGATCCTAATGTTAGTTGCAATTTTCTTGGAAGAGTTAAGGGATTGTCCGTTTATGTAGGTAGTTTCACGTTTCCTACGGACTTCATAATTGTAGATGATATTAGCACGGCCATAGACCCTAGCTTATCCCATGTTATTCTAGGAAAACCTTTCATAGAAAGCACCGGGATGACCTATGACCCCTCGTTAGGAGTAGTGCGATTCAAGAATAAGACCGATGACATAGCTTACCAAATGCCGTTTAAGATTGAGAAGTTTTCATCACTCTCTAATGATGAAAAGGAACTTAAACTGTCGGTCTATTATAGGAATGATGAGGATAGGGAGAAAGGTGTTGATTATGTTATGGCTAAGATTTTTGGATTCTATAAGGATTGCTTGAGCCTAGGACTGGAATATAGGACCGATTGGGGAGAGGATGAACTCTTAGAGAAGCGCATTTTAGGGCACTTCTACAACATGGAATCCCTCATTAGAAACGGTCAAGAGGGCGGTAATAAGAAAACGTAGGAGCACGACTATGAGTCTAGCTACAAGACTCTTAAATAAAGAAAAGCGCTTCGTGGGAGGCAACCCATGTTTAATTGTTTGCTTGTTAGTGTCTTATATCTTTTATTAATTGTTTATCCTCATGTTTAAATTTGTAAAAATGCTTTATTTTGTTTTTAACCTCGTCTTAATTACATATAAAGGTATTTTACATAAGGGATAAGTGTAGGGAGGATTACACACGTTTTCAAAAAAAACGTAAACATGAGAATAACAATTAACTAAAAGATATTTATGTTTGTTTGTTCAAGTCAAATGCTTGTATCGAGTCATAATGAATGTTTTGCAGAAATTTTTTCCAGATTCTAAAGATGTAAATTTTCCAGAATTTTTTTTCAGAAAATCGCAGACCAGTTTTTGTCAGGATAACCTGACGGCGTCAGGAAGGAGTAAAAACATCAGATTACTTTTTTTCTCGTTTTCTGAGCTATTTATAAATTTTTGGAATTTTCCAGGTCTTAATTTTCTTAGAAATTCTGTAAACATCCATTCCACAAGCATTATATCCTAGTTTAAATCGAGTCTTATATATATTATTACCGCCGATTTTACGCGAAGGTTTCGTTTGTTTTCTTCAAGTGTGCATGTTTAGTTTGTCAAGAAGAAGTTATATAAGATTGGAAGGAGCTTTTCACGCAATAATTCTTCTTGAAAAGAATTTAACCACCACTTTACACGGATCCTACCGAGCTAATCAGGGGAGTATTAGTTTCTTTCGTTTTTAATTACCTTCTTTTATCATAACTTTGATACTTTCGGGGAACATTGGGGACAATGTTCAGTTTAAGTGTAGGGAGGGAAAATAAAACGGGAACTTTGAAACTATGCTTATCCTTGACTATTTGCTTTGTCCAATTGTGATTGTGTAATAAACCATGAGAAAATGTCGGTTAGGGTAATTTTGGCACCAAATTTAAAAATTTTCATGACATATAGGAGTGGGCCATTAGTCTTAACATAAGCGTCTCATGGATAGGAAGTTATATGACTAGCACAAAAACCCTTTACCACCCAAATTTCACCCAAAATGTGAGGATCGCCCTTAGATTAGTAGGAATTAAAGCATTCATCTTTAATGCTTAGAGTGTGAACCGGTAGTATATTAGATTCTAGAACTTGTTTTGTGATGCATTCCGAGATCGCAAGTGAGGCTACACTTGTGTAGTTAGGAATAACTAAATGATAAGAGGCATTAGGATAACCCTTGTTTGATACCTGTAATATAATTACTTCTTCCACATCGGTTGAGTAATTCCCCACACCCTTTGCGTTGTACTCATCTTTAGTACACGGTACCCCTAGTTAACCCCTCAGAGCCTATCCTTTTCGCGGTTCTCGTGATGTTTCGGTTTTTTGCGGAATATCAATGAAGAGCATTGTTTACACCCCACCTCCAAATATACACCCAAATCGCCTTAGCCTACCCCTTATGCACTCACTTTTAGTGCAAATGTTTGTTATCACCCTAAACCCTTAGTTCAATTATCTAGTTGCTTGCATAAGTTGCTAAGTCGAGTCATATCCTTTGTATACAGTTTTGGGATGATTGGGATTCATGGGAAAAGTTAAAGTTTATGAAATGACGGGAAGGGAACGTTAAAAATTCAAATTCCCTTTGTTTGCATAATAATGTACCCCAAGTGTTTTGATCTTTTCAAATCGGGTCAAATTAGTGTTAGAGTAATAAAAACTCAAGTGTAGGGATGTGCCTATAAATCCCTAGTATTTTGATGTTATCGTAGAGGATGGTAGAGTAAAAGTGTATAAAAAAAAATAGAAAAAGAGAAAAGACAAAAAATAGAGTGAAAAAAAAAAAAAAAAAAAAAAAAAAAAAACGGGCTACCATCCTACATCAATCTTTTAAATTTATGTTTGTTTATTTCAGTTATCTAGAGTTTAGAGTGTCGATTCTTGGCTTAGCAAGGCCATTCTTCATATGCAGTTAACATAAAGATTTTTGACTTACCACCACTAAATAGCCTATCCCACCAAACCCTTATTTCCCTACCGTAAGCCTAACATTACAACCCTTTAAAAGACCTCTTTGATAGTATTTCCTAGGTGCTTACGCCAAAGCGATGAAGGTTTGATCTATTCTCAAGCCTATGGTAATCTATGTACTAGGACCGGTTAATGAGTGTTTATCTTCCATTTCCTATTTTGTTATATTTCATATATACACCCGAGAGAGATGTGAGTATCCAAACACCCCATGTGAGGTGCTAGTATGTAATTTCCGTGCTTGTTATGACTTTTGCGGGGCTTATATGTGTTGTGGACCGTTTTGAATTAATGCTTCATGACCCCTAACTTATAAATTAATTGGCTAAAAGCACATTTGCTTGAGGACAAGCAAATAACAAGTGTAGGGATATTTGATAAGGTTTTAAAAGGTACCATTTTGAGGGGTCGTTTAAGTCCTTATTTGATCACTTTTGTATCCGTTATTGTTTAATATCGTTCCTTTTCACTTTTAGGTCTCGTGAAGGCAAAATGCTGGAATGGCACTTATTTGGACGAAAAGGCGCGAATATATGAAGAAAATGGCCAAAGTCGGAATCGAGGCACTCACAGTTGCTGAAGTTAGAAGGCGACGGCGTCAGGTGCTATTGGCGACGCCGTCCCAAGATTTCTGTGATGGGCCAGAACCCAAAACTTGTATTTTCAAGCGACGACGTCCAGTGGTAAAAGAGTAGGCCGTCGCTACTCAGACGGCCTAGATGCAATCCAGACGACGTCATAAACTGAAGAGGACGGCGTCACGGACATAAGGTGACGCCGTCGCAAGGTTAACGTGGCCAAGACGAAACCCTAATGGCGGCGACACGACGGCGTCACTAAACATAAGGTGACGCCGTCGCAATTGTAATCTTATATATAGAATCCGAATTTTTCAGTCTTTGTGTGGAGAGTCTTTGGAGTAAAAACCTAAAACCGAACCTAAGGTGTCTTGTACAGTATTTTAGGGTTTTAAACCCTATCTTACATCAAGATAAGTCTTTACTTCATTAATTCAATTATGTCTTTGATTATTTGTGTGTATGCTTGCATGTTCTCCATGTCCGGCTAATTTATTTGTGTGTTTGCTTAGGAAGTATGAAACTTAATTATTGAATATTGATTGGTTGTTTCTTATCTTAATTGATTAATGATCTAGTAATGCGATAGGTCATTCGTTGTGTACTTAATGCTTGATTCATCTTTGTGAACCTTAGAATATAATTACCTGAGTAGTTGTAGGCTAAACCATCCAAAGAGCGCCTTAGAGTAGGAGTTTATAATCCCTAGTGGGTTTGTAGACAAGACCCTTTGGTAAGTTCAAAGAGTTAGGGAGAAACGCATACCCTACAACTTTAGACTCACAACGCAACTAGGAATAAGACGTGACACTCAACCATCAATAGGAGATAATTAAGGAGTAATACAACTTAAGTAAACACATCTTTAAACTATGATACGAGCACACATTAATTAGACATAGACTCCCACAACCTTAGTTTAGATAATTAGATAATAGTAGAGTAATCGGTAGAAATACCAACCCCCCAAATCCAATACCCGAGATTCGTACCTTTCCATTTTCATAAAACATAAAAAGATAAAAAATAATCTTCGTCAACCTTAACCTTAGCGTAGTAACTCCTTACTAGCGTTCCTATTCCCCTAGAGAACGATATCAATACCCGTGGCTTACCCTAATTACTACACTACAACGATTAGGTTCACTGCCTAGGGTGTTATAAAACTTGCTCGAAGAAAAGGAAGTTTCCTTGACCCCGAACGACGCGTGTAGTGTTATCAGATGGCGACACGACGGCGTCACAAATCATACGGTGACGCCGTCGCACATGTAATCTTATATATAGAATCCGAATTTTTCAGTTTTAGAGAGTAGTCTTTTGGGTAAACTTTTGGAGTAAAACCTAAACCGAACCAAGGTCGTATTTTAGGGTTCTAAACCCTATCTTACACCAAGATAAGTTGTTTACTTCATTAATTTAATTATGTCTTCAATTATTTGTGTGTATGCTTGCATGTTCTCCATGTAATTTACTTGTGTGTTTGCTTAGGGAATATGAAACTTAATTATCGAATATTGATTGGTTGTTTCTTATCTTAGTTGATTAATGATCTAGTAATGCGATAGGTTATTCGTTGTGTACTTAATGCTTGATTAATCTTTGTGAACCTTAGGTTATAGCACTTTGAGTTGTTGTAAGCTAAATTATCCAAAGAGGCCTTAGAGTTAGAGTTTATCATCCCTAGTGGGTTTTGTAGACGAGACCCTTTGGTAACTTCAAAGAGTAGGGAGAAACGCATACCCTACAACTTTAGACACACAACGCAACTAGGAATAAGGACGTGACAATTCAACCACCAATAGGAGATAATTAAGGAGTAGTAAAACCTAAGTGAAAACATCTTTAAACTATCATACGAGCACACAATAATTAGACATAGACTACCACCACCTTAGTTTAGATAATTAGATAATAGTAGAGTAATCGGTAGAAATACCAACCCCCCAAATCCAAACCCCGAGATTCGTACTTTTCCTTTTCTAAAAAACATAAAAAGATAAAAAATAATCTTCCTCAACCCCAACCTTAGCGTAGTAACTTCTCACTAGCATTCCTATTCCCCTAGAGAACGATATCAATTCCCGTGGCTTACCCTAATACTACACTACAACGATTAGGTTCACTGCCTAGGGTGTTGAAAAACTTGCTCGACGAAAAGGAAGTTCCTTTGACCCCGAACGCGATGTGTAAGCGTATCAATAAGGACTTAATTTTGCCTTAAGACAATATGTTTAGCTTAGGGTGAGGTGTTCTAAGGATATGATTGAAATACAATGTTTGCAATTGCATTTTCTGTTTGCCGGATCCCACGGTTCCCTAAGTGAAGGGAACCGTCTAGCACAAACTTTGGGATCCGTCCATCTGCTCAGCAGGACCTTTACTAAAGGTATGTAATGATCTTAACAATGCATCATATTCCAAGGTTGGTTTAGAGGGGTTCTAACACTAAATATCAAATGTAATATATTTTTATTTCATGAAGGAAATAGGATTACATTGATAAAGCACGAGTACAAGAGAATTGATCCTATTTTGAAATACTACTAAGTTTCTTGAGTGTTTTCGCTAGGAGGATCACTACGTGATTGATGAGTGTTGGTGGAATCAAGAATGAAGAAAGTCTTCATGAGAGATATGTTTAGCGGTTCCATCATCTTGTTCACAAGTACGTACAACGGACTTTGAAATTGAGGATGGAAGTGCATAACATTATGATAGAGGCGTGTCAAGAACATTCCATAAGGGATGAGTTTATTCTTGGAGCCTTGAAGATTTCCAATTCGCCTTGCGAAGAAGTAGGCGAGATTGTATGGTTGTTGTGTTAGCAAACAGTACAACATGTGAGCACAACAAGCGGGAAGAATTTCTCGATTTCCCCTAAGGTTCCAAACATTTTCACGTAGGATGAGTGCAAGAGGCTTGTACTCTTCTCGGATATCCCTTGTAAAGATAATGTTTGGATCGGAGTAATATGGTCGAGGTTTGCATATTATGCGATTTAAATCGTCCGGAGAGGGTATGTGTGAACAATATGGACTATTTTCTTCACGAAAGTTGAAGAGAGAATCAAGAGACCAATCTTCGGTGAAGGCACATTTTCCATGATTAGGAATCCGGAGGATGTGAGCAAAATGCCCAAGGGTTAGAGTAAACTTTTGGTTTTTGATATAAAACCAAAGAGATAGAGAGCGATCCTCGTTACGAACGAGTTCGACTTGACGGAAGAATTCCATTATGAACCTTGGACATATATTCTCGTTGATTTCAAGAAGACATTCTAGTCCTATGGCTCGGAAGGAGGTATTGATACCTTCTTCGAATTGTAGAGAGGTGTCTACAATACGTCCTTCGTGGATGTGACGTTTTTTGAGATTATTGAACCCACGGACATGATTGCCAGGTGTGTTGGGTTCGAGAGAGATGTTCGGAGTATAGACGCTAGTGATTGAAAAATCAAACTCATATTCATGCGTCATAGTTGAACCTATAGAAATGATAAGTTAATAAAAAGAGATGTTTGTGGTCAACCTATGATTATCTAATGTTTTTACTAGATTTTTATTAACAATGGTATTTAACACTTTAACTCACTCAAGGTTTTGACTTTCTAGTGGATTATTAAATTTAGAAGGATAGTGGTTTTTAATTTGCATGAAAAACTGTTTTCCAGTAGGACTGATATCACGGTTCCTTTTCAGAAAGGATCCGGCTAGTATAACTTCCGGGATCCGTAGATCTGTATTTACAGAACCAAATTATGTGAAAACGCATAGGTTTTTAGATCTCATAGTTTTATACCAAGATATATGTTTTAACCTACATTTTCTTTTAACATGCATACATGACTTCTAATGTATCACGAAAGAAAAAGAAACAAATAAAACAAAGGAAATGACAAACACATTATGATAATAATAACCTAGATATATAGATTATTAGTAATATTGCATTTCAATACTAAGGATGATACAACTGATTGGGTATATGATCCCAATGTAGATTAACAACACAAAGTAAATGTCTCCATAAGTGAACTTCATCATAGGGAACACAAGTGCAATGAGTGTTAAGGCGATGAGCACGAGTGTGATGTAAACCATGTTGATGACGAATCTTCTAGGTTTCGGTTGAGATGGAATGAGGAGGAAGATGAAATTTTTGAATGAGAGGAAATTTTTAAAATTGGAAGATTTGAAAAAGTGAGGGTTTGGTAGAGTGGTCGACGGTGGGGTTATTTATAGGGAAGGAGGAATTTTTGAAATTCGTGTTTTGTTTTATTATTGGATTAAAAGAAACAAAACATAAGTTTTATACACCACGACTTTAGATGAGAAATAAAACACGTATGTGAGAAAAAGGCTTCCTAATGATGCTTCATGTAAAACATGTAATTGCACAAAAGATAATCATATAAATACCTAAATAGGTATACTTAATTATCAAGCAAAGTAAAAAGAAAATCATACCTCTAGCGCACTTAGGAATGTCTTTACAAATGACACAGCAAATGTCACTTAGACTATTCCCGCTCCTTTGCGTTTAAGATACCTTCTGAAGGAAGGTATTCTTGTTACCAAGTGACTCCTAAAGCTTGGTGGGTATGAGCTTTGAATAATCATGTAAAACCCTAAAAATACGAAAAGTGCTACAAGACTATTTTACCCTTAAAATAGTCAAGATTTTTAAAATACAAAAAAAATATACTTAACGCTCATCAATTTAAAATTTAGAACCTAACTTATATTTGTTTGAAAAACCTAACGAGTATATTTAAGTAATCGACATCTTACGACGAAAATAAAAGTCACGCGTATAACTATTATGGGCCGTTTGTTTTTGTGTAAACCGCATACCCAACCTGAGCTTTGGGTCGTTCCTTTTTCAAGCCGAGCCTTGGGCCTCATTTTGTTGTGATCCGATTGTTCACCATAAACCGTTTGGGCCTCGTTATTTTGTAAACCGAATGTCACTTAAGCACATCGAGTCCAATTTGTTTTGTGAGCCGAGATCCACACTCAAAAGCCCACCCATATTTCCGATCGGTATACATACATATACAACACAAAAACCTCAAAAGTGAAACCCTAGGTCACAAAATATCACGGCACAAAGGAAGTTCTGCTCCTCCCTTTCTTTTTTTTTCCGACTACCGCTGCATGTTTCTTTTGTGTTCGGTGTGTTGATACGAGAGCCGCCACCAAGGTAATACCATCACCATGTCTCTTTGATTCTTGTCCCTTGAATTCTGTCATGGCCTGGTACATGTATGTCTTGCATGAAAATCAAACTTGACCACCACATATAATAACAATAACTTGATGCATGGAATCCTAAGAATAAAACATGTTAGTGATAAAGGGGATAAAACGTGAATTCTACCACAACAAATATGTTGGAACATCTACATATATCGACCATATATGTTTCTGCTTTGGATCCATGCATTGATCCATCTCAAATCTGTTTTGACCTTAAATAACTCGACCCATATATGGACACCATCAACTGAATCTGTTTCAACCCTCCACATGCGTGCCATCTTACGTTTATCTATTTTTGTATCAAGCTAGATTGGTCACATTAAATCATGTTAATCGACCCATGAATAAAAATCTGTTTAAATCCTATTCGTCCCATATTTAATTTGCCCATCAATATAAAAATATGTAACTGCAAAAGGATGCATGCATGTGTGTCGAAAGGTTTAGGGTGGTTTAATCATGGTTCTTGGGGCGTTAAAATTTACCTAATGTATCAAATGAAAGTGGTATAAGCATGGTCTCGTGGAAATATTGATGGTATGGGTCTTGAGTGTGTTCAATGCTGGGATGTCGTGTAGTGCATCTTGGGTTAATATTTTGCATATACTCTTCAAACAAATATGTATACTGATATGGATAAAAAAGGGTATGGTGTCAAGAGTAGTAACGAAGTATTCATGTATGTAAGGTGTCTTGTGGGGTAACTTGGAGAGCGACGCGGGAAAATCGGTTGAGTCTTTTTGTATTTTGAAAGCATGTCGGGGAAGAGGAGTCGGGGGTTAGTAGTACTACATGTTCACTTGGTCGTAAACAATAGTCTTTTGAACCGCGAGTGGGCTTGAATATAGATCGATCATAATATGAAAAACATGTTCTTTATCTTATATTAACGTGCATGAGATTTTAACAAGTAAAATAAGACATTTTAAGTTTAATTGCATTAGACCTTATACTTTGAGATATTTGCCATGTAAACCTTATACTTTGAATTATGTTTTAATAAAGTCCTCAAATAGGATAATTATCATATTAAAACCTTTAAGTCTACCATTTATCAATTGTAACCCCTAAGTTTGGCTAATCAATGATTTTTACCCTAAAGTATTTTAATTTGTTCCATTACTAAAAATGAGAATACGCTTAATAACTCTAAGAATATTAATGAGATTAATCCGTTATAACTTAAATGAGCTAATGAATATTAAACAAATCATAATCCGTGTAGATTCGTTGAAGAAGACGAGACGTTGTATCTTTGTGTTCATTCATTTGTTTGCTTTCCTTTCATCGGCTTTAAGGTACAGATATTCTGACCTTTTTCAGTAAAGGTTCCTCATGTTTTCCTTTCTTTGTCATTTCTCTTATGCTTATTAGGATTCCTTATGCCATTGCTATGATTCCCTTCTGTTTATGTGAATCTCTGTTTGTTTGAACCTCTGTATGTTGAATCTTGTTGTATCTGATTTGAACTTAAGGTTATGAAATTCTGATTATGAACATTTGATTATGAACTTCCGATTATGAATGTATGATATATGACTGTGATATGAACCTTTGACTTCTGAACATTTGATATGAACCCTTCTGATTTGTTTGATTCGTTGTTTATCTGAAACTTCTGTTTAGTGAAATATCTGATTTGGACTTTATGATATGAAACCTCTGATATATATATATATGTTGACCTTTATGATGAATTATGATCTGTGTCATTTATGACAATCTGTTTGACCTAAGTTAGTTTGACACCCGAGCCAAATATTTCACTAGTCATGGGGGTTCCATGTCCGTGTCAGGGATGCACCTCTGACATGACTCTAGGGCAGTAGAGTGATGTTCTGCCACGTCCCTTTCTGTTATCTGTTTATGAGCTCGAATTATGGAATATGGCCGCTATTTGTCTGTTGGGGCGTATGGATGCATCCTAGATCTGATCTGTTATCTGATATGATTTCGGGTGAATGATGTCGATACGCGTCTTCACAAAATTCTGGGAGCTAGCTACTCCAATTAGTTTATGAGGTTACCTTCTGAAGAAGAAAGATATTTCTGATATGATATGTTCTGGGCTCGTGGTAGTTAACTAAATCTTTATCTGTTATTTCTATGTTAAGTATTCTGATTATGATTCGGTATGTTCAAGTGTTTTATAATTATGTGCTAGGCTTATTATATGTTATTATATGTGTTTATGCTTTTATATGTTTATGTGACTACCGTCTATTATGCTAGGTTATGATTAACATGTTTAAATATGATTCACATGCTGTCATCTGATGTTATGTTAGCTTATCGTTATGTGAATTCGTTTGTCTGTGAGATGAATGTGCTAATGTGAAAGTAAGTATTCTGAAAGTTGATAAGTACAATTGTTCCGTTAATCTGGTAGACTTTGTCTATACGTTAGGGTATTTATCTGCTTATGTTTGATCTGCTATGTTAAAACTCTGCTGATGTTAAGATTCGATCTGAGAACTGGTTTAGTTTATGATATCTGTTCTGATAATTGCTAATGGCTATGCTATGTTTTGTTTGGTCTATTTAGTTATAGTTTGTCTGCTATGTTTTCTGTTTGCATGTGTGACTGCCATGAGTTGACTGTTATATCCGCTGCTGCAAAAATTGGATTAAGAGTGTTGATTTTAGATTAATTGATTTGTATGAATGCCATGATTATTTTCTAGGAATTGTTTCCGTTAGCCTTTAGACTCTTCGTTTGGTTATATGTAATCTATTTTCTTGATATGCTAAATGTCTGGTTATTTTGATGCGTTTGCGTTGGTGTCATCAATATGCTATGTGTTTGTTCTTGATTGCTATTTGTTCTTCCGGATTTCTGTATGATTGCGTTTCCGCAGAATCCTCAATGATTCATTGATCTCATTCCGTTGTGACATTGTTATTCGTTTCCTTGTTTTATTTTGTATTTTCATTTTGTTTAGTTTCCGTTTCTGTTATATCTGTTCACTGGGCTTTGTAAGCTCAGCCGCATTTTCTTTTCCTGCGGCAGGTTTTAAGCATTCAAGATGAGCTTATGGGATAGCTGATCTGGGTTGAGAGTAGAGCTGAGAGCAAGATTTGAAAATAGGGATCTTAGATTTATTTTGATTATTAAGTCATTTATATTTTCTTTTGTAAGTTTTGTAAAGGCTTCCGCTATTGTATAGTACTTAAGGTTCTGATATGAAACCGTATTTGTGATATCTTTACTCTTGTCGAGTTGGGGTGTTACAGTTTATGGTATCAGAGCTCTAGGTTTTAGGACCCTTAGAGCTTAGGCTATGACCTGTGAGGATTCGGTAGACATTAGGTTTCCGTCTGTTCAGATATCTTTCGATTCCTTTTGATGGTCGTTCAGATTTGACTTCGATATCCTTTTTCCTTCACTGAATTGGCCCTCCTCTGTTCGCATCGAATTTTGTTATTTTGTTTTCGCTCGTCCGTTTGTCGATCGTTAGATGGAGACTACCCGTGGAGCCGAAGAAGATAGTGCCGACCCTGCGTTGCTGCAACAGTCCCTGTGCTGGAGAGGTTCGTGAAGCAGAAGCCACACTCGACTGCCGTGCCGCTGAAGACATCAGGATGCTGCTGGAGGAAGCTGGACGAATCAACCAAAGACGCAAAGACGGAGACAAGATTCAACCGGTGGCTGAGAAGGTTCATCTACTTCATATGATTTGGGAGCGACTTATGTCACTCTGATTCGTTTGTCATGCGTTTTGAGATGGTTTGATATTCTGTTAAGTGATTCTGATATGTATTGCCTCCCTCTGATTTGTTCGGAACTTGGTTTGGATCGTGAAGTTTTATCGTTTAGCATTCTGGTATATCTCAGTTTTTCTTTTGGACCGACAGTAATGAGTCATGAGGAACCGTTTTGTGCATTGGTTGCCTTCTTTATGTTGTGGTATGGTAAGTTGTTTTGATGTTGTATATGCTGTATGTATGTGATCTGGTCTGTTATAGTATGTTACTTGCTATCTGTATGTTATCTGTATATGATATGTTTTGTTCTGATATTAGTTATGTGGTTTGTCATGACCCGAGACAGAATATGATGATAATGAGGACTTGTTATGTGATGCAAGTATTATGACGCCTGATCAACGTAATAATACCGAGATCATATAATTTGAACTTATTGAAATCATATGACGTCTGGGGAAATGCATGTGGTTGATACGTAAAAAGAATATGACTTGTATCCGTTATTTGGCACTCCTCATGTTCGTTTGAAATTTTGTACCTATTTGTGAGATTTCGTCGATATCTGTTACGTGTAAGTTTTGTGCGCTTTGGACCAAAATTGTTATGATTTGTGTGAACTATGGATTTCTATGTTTGCTCTAAATGTGTACGTCTCCGTGTACCCTTATTGTGATCATTGGATATTTCGTGAAGTGTTTGAAGAACATTAGATCCTTTTAGTTTGATTATCTGCGACTAGTGAGATCGTTAAGATTCATTTTGTCTATGCATATGGTTGTTTTCACCCTTAGATATCTGAATAAGTTAGAATCTGTCGTTTGGTTTTCTGTGTCTCATCTGTTATCTGCCATTACTTTGATAAGTATATAATCATCTGTTATAAGTATTTGATTAGTGCTTTGATTTCTGAAAAGTATGAGTTTGAATATTTTGATAAGAATCCGTTTGTTCTGAGATAAGATTCGCGTTTGCTTTATTGTCCCTGATATTCTGAAATCCGATTTGTTTTCTGTCCTATTTCCGTCTGGCTCAATTTCGAGGACAAAATTTTCTTTTTAGAAGGGGAGAGTTGTAAAACCCTAAAAATACGAAAAGTGCTACAAGACTATTTTACCCTTAAAATAGTCAAGATTTTTAAAATACAAAAAAAATATACTTAACGCTCATCAATTTAAAATTTAGAACCTAACTTATATTTGTTTGAAAAACCTAACGAGTATATTTAAGTAATCGACATCTTACGACGAAAATAAAAGTCACGCGTATAACTATTATGGGCCGTTTGTTTTTGTGTAAACCGCATACCCAACCTGAGCTTTGGGTCGTTCCTTTTTCAAGCCGAGCCTTGGGCCTCATTTTGTTGTGATCCGATTGTTCACCATAAACCGTTTGGGCCTCGTTATTTTGTAAACCGAATGTCACTTAAGCCCATCGAGTCCAGTTTGTTTTGTGAGCCGAGATCAACACTCAAAAGCCCACCCATATTTCCGATCGGTATACATACATATACAACACAAAAACCTCAAAAGTGAAACCCTAGGTCACAAAAGATCACGGCACAAAGGAAGTTCTGCTCCTCCCTTTCTTTTTTTTTTCCGACTGCCGCTGCATGTTTCTTTTGTGTTCGGTGTGTTGATACGAGAGCCGCCACCAAGGTAATACCATCACCATGTCTCTTTGATTCTTGTCCCTTGAATTCTGTCGTGGCTTGGTACATGTATGTCTTGCATGAAAATCAAACTTGACCACCACATATAATAACAATAACTTGATGCATGGAATCCTAAGAATAAAACATGTTAGTGATAAAGGGGATAAAACGTGAATTCTACCACAACAAATATGTTGGAACATCTACATATATCGACCATATATGTTTCTGCTTTGGAGCCATGCATTGATCCATCTCAAATCTGTTTTGACCTTAAATAACTCGACCCATATATGGACACCATCAACTGAATCTGTTTCAACCCTCCGCATGCGTGCCATCTTACGTTTATCTATTTTTGTATCAAGCTAGATTGGTCACATGAAATCATGTTAATCGACCCATGAATAAAAAGCTGTTTAAATCCTATTCGTCCCATATTTAATTTGCCCATCAATATAAAAATATGTAACTGCAAAAGGATGCATGCATGTGTGTCGAAAGGTTTAGGGTGGTTTAATCATGGTTCTTGGGGCGTTAAAATTTACCTAATGTATCAAATGAAAGTGGTATAAGCATGGTCTCGTGGAAATATTGATGGTATGGGTCTTGAGTGTGTTCAATGCTGGGATGTCGTGCAGTGCATCTTGGGTTAATATTTTGCATATACTATTCAAACAAATATTTTGCATATACTCCAAGGTGAACCAAACCTACACAACGTCGCCTACCCTTTATAAGGTACTAGGCTAAGTACCTAGTTCTTTCACTCGAAGGTGAACTACACCTTTACAACGTCGCCTACCCTTTATAAGGTACTAGGCTAAGTACCTAGTTCTTTCACTCCAAGGTGAACTACACCTTCACAACGTCGCCTACCCTTTATTAGGTACTAGGCTAAGCACCTAGTTCTATTGCAATGGAGGAACTACTACCACACTACACCAACGACTAATCCCAAAGGAGATCTACTCCTTTACAACATTATCAAAGATATCAATATCCTTGGATCTAATACTAGTCTATCTTGTACATCGAAACACACCATATCGAATATACATCTAAGGCACCTTTCACTAATGCCTTTGAGTAGATCTACAAGACACCTTTCACTAATGTCTTGTGTCTTCACTTCTAAGCACCTTTCACTAATGCTTCTAGTCTTGACTTCTAAGCACCTTTCACTAATGCTTTTTGTCTTGACTTCTTGAAAATTAATTTGTAACGTTTGGTTTGTTAGACGCAAGACTTCGTTATGCAGATGGCGAGAGCCACGACGACGAAGGACCACGGTGTGGCGGCGAGCGTCGGCGAAGAGGCCAGCGTAGCACGACGAAGGTCGGCGAGGGCCACACCTAATGCTCTAAGGGGAAGAAAATTGAGAGACAGAACTGATGTAATGCTAGATGAAAGTCAAATGTGATCATTGGGAGTAGTCTAAAATCTAAATTGTTAGTTCTCATAATTTATTGTGAGAGCAAAAATGTGTGCATAAACCTAATGTTTTCTTGTTAAAATTTTACTTAGTCTTAAGTTTTGAACCTCTTATTTATTTTTGAAGTCATCTTAAGTATATATTTTGGCCCATGCTGATTATAAATTATGGCCCCGTCGCTGGAAGTGTCAAGTTCAATTTCAATTTCTAGTAGGTGCAAACAATTTTGAAGTGGTATCGACAATTTTTTAAAGACGAAAGCTTTTAGCAAGTTTGAATTTGTGTATGATAAGTTCAAACCTTATTAATTAATCATATAAAAATTGACGAAAATGCTTGTGTCTCAATGATATCACATTGTTGTGTGAGAAATTTATCAATCAAATAATTATAGTCCAAATCCTGTTTAAAACGTAGCAAATAAATTTATTGATATAAGTATTAAAATAACCGTTTAAAAAAGTATCGAAAGTTGAAAGCGTGATTATAAAAATAACAATTCCATATATTTAAATTTAAATCGTATCAATCACAATGAAACGTTATACACGAACAACGTGGAGGCTGTTTTTGTCAATTTAGGTTTTTGATAAATAACCAATAAGCAAGCGCCAAGCCCTCATCTCTTCTCGATTTAATGCTATCCTTCAAAGAAACTTTTGGAATATAATTTGTTTTTTCCAACTAAAGAATAATAATTATTTCAAAAAAAAACTAAAGAATAACTATGTACATGTCTACAAATCTTTTGCCAGATTTATTTAAAAATTCAATAAACGAGTCGTACTTACTTATTTTTTCATGAAAAAAAAAAAAAAAAAAAAAAATCACTTTTCATAATTTATTAAAATATATTGCAAACAGTAAATTGTTAAGTGAAAAAAATACATTATCGCGACGAGTATTTTTTTATCTTTCAGTAGACAGGCATTTCGATATACTTTCGAGGAACTTTTTTTTTTCAAATTTTTATTCAGTTACGTCTGAAAAAATCGCCTGTAATTTGTATTGATTTTTCCAGACTTAACTGATTGAAAAAGAGTTCATCGAAAGTATATAAAAATATCTCTTTATAAAAAGATGATTTAAGTCTCGTCGCGATAGATAGATTTGTTTTGTGTAACGATTAACAGTTTGTGATATATTTAATTTAAAAATAAATGAAAGTTTATTTTCCTTTGTTTTAATGAAAAAATAGATGGTCAAAAATTTTATCTTGAAATATATTTTAGACTAAAATAAACGGTTGGTCCCTAAACTTGGCAAAACTCTTCGCGATGGGACAAAACTCGGCCGTTTTATCGTCGGGGGTTCCTATTTTAGTTTTATACTCGCTACAGGTCCTTCGACCATATTGCCGTTAGTCAAGGACTTCAGATGGCGTTAGATTTGGCGTTAGAAAGGGGTAAGAAATAATGAAGAAATGGCTCATTATTTATAGAGAAAAAATCCTACTGTTCCCCTGATCCCACGGATCCCTACCACAAGGGATCCGGCTAGCACAAAGCTAGGGATCCGTGGAACGCTCCTCTTTGCCCATGGGTATTTTGGTCATGAGTAATGGGTCATGGGTTGAACCATGGATCTTTGACTAGATACAATTGTATTTGCACAATGTGTTTCTCTTTCACCTTTGAGGCTTCAGAATCTTTAGCAAGGACAAGCTCGTAGACTTTTAAGTTGCCTATGAGTTCATCAAGGGTGAGGATTGTCAAATCTTTTGACTCTTCGATTGCCGTCACCTTGGATCTCCACTTGGATGAAAGTGCCCTTAGATATTTCCTAACATGGTTAGGCTAGTAAAAGATTCATCAAGTGCTTGTGAAGATGTAATAATAGTATTAAAATTAGCAAATGAATTATCTATAGTTTCCTCATCCAATATTGAAAATTGTTCATATTGTTGAACAAATAAATCAATTTTATTATTTTTAACTTGTTGATTACCTTGATGTGTTACAACTAAAGAATTCCAAATTTCTTTAAAGGTTTTAAGCATAGAAATTCTCTCGAATTCCTTTTTGGGTAAAGCATTATATAAAACCATTTTAGCTTCACTATTTTTAGAAAGCTTTTTCTTCATTTCATCGTTTAGTTTATCATGAGGTATGTTAACTAATTTTCCTTGGACTAAAGACAAATCTAACGTCATCTGAAGTCCTTGACTAACGGCAATATGGTCGAAGGACCTGTAGCGAGTATAAAACTTGAAATAGGAACCCCCGACGATAAAAAGGCCGAGTTTTGTCCCATCGCGAAGAGTTTTGCCAAGTTTAGGGACCAACCGTTTATTTTAGTCTAAAATATATTTCAAGAGAAAATTTTTGACCATCTATTTTTTCATTAAAACAAAGGAAAATAAACTTTCATTTATTTTTAAATTAAATATATCACAAACTGTTAATCGTTACACAAAACAAATCTATCTATCGCGACGAGACTTAAATCATCTTTTTATAAAGAGATATTTTTATATACTTTCGACGAACTCTTTTTCGATCAGTTAAGTCTGAAAAAATCAATACAAATTACATGCGATTTTTCCAGACGTAACTGAATAAAAATTTGAAAAAAAAAAGTTCCTCGAAAGTATATCGAAATGCCTGTCTACTGAAAGATAAAAAAATACTCGTCGCGATAATGTATTTTTTTCACTTGACAATTTATTGTTTGCAATATATTTTAATAAATTATGAAAAGTGATTTTTTTTTTTTTTTTTTCATGAAAAAATAAGTAAGTACGACTCGTTTATTGAATTTTTAAATAAATCTGGCAAAAGATTTGTAGACATGTACATAGTTATTGTTTAGTTTTTTTTGAAATAATTATTATTCTTTAGTTGGAAAAAACAAATTATATTCCAAAAGTTTCTTTGAAGGATAGCATTAAATCGAGAAGAGATGAGGGCTTGGCGCTTGCTTATTGGTTATTTATCAAAAACCTAAAATGACAAAAACAGCCTCCACGTTGTTCGTGTATAACGTTTCATTGTGATTGATACGATTTAAATTTAAATATATGGAATTGTTATTTTTATAATCACGCTTTCAACTTTCGATACTTTTTTAAACGGTTATTTTAATACTTATATCAATAAATTTATTTGCTACGTTTTAAATAGGATTTGGACTATAATTATTTGATTGATAAATTTCTCACACAACAATGTGATATCATTGAGACACGAGCATTTTCGTCAATTTTTATACGATTAATTAATAAGGTTTGAACTTATCATACACAAATTCAAACTTGCTAAAAGCTTTCGTCTTTAAAAAATTGTCGATACCACTTCAAAATTGTTTGCACCTACTAGAAATTGAAATTGAACTTGACACTTCCAGCGACGGGGCCATAATTTATAATCAACGTGGGCCAAAATATATACTTAAGATGACTTCAAAAATAAATAAGAGGTTCAAAACTTAAGACTAAGTAAAATTTTAACAAGAAAACATTAGGTTTATGCACACATTTTTGCTCTCACAATAAATTATGAGAACTAACAATTTAGACTACTCCCAATGATCACATTTGACTTTCATCTAGCATTACATCAGTTCTGTCTCTCAATTTTCTTCCCCTTAGAGCATTAGGTGTGGCCCTCGCCGACCTTCGTTGTGCTACGCTGGCCTCTTCGCCGACGCTCGCCGCCACACCGTGGTCCTTCGTCGTCGTGGCTCTCGCCATCTGCATAACGAAGTCTTGCGTTTAACAAACCAAACGTTAATAATTAATTTTCAAAAAGTATATCCGTCAAACAAACCAAACGTTACAATGTCTCAAAACCCGAACGACGGATGGTATTTCATGAATCTCCTCAATTCAAACCCCCCACAATACGGGGATTCTTCAAACCCGTCCACCCCCTCCTCGCAAAATTCCAACAGTCTCCCCAAGAAATTTTTCTTAACCAACAATATGCATTTCAACAAGTATTCGCAAGTTTCCCCGGACGATTTCCGACACCACAGTTTTTTAACCCGTCACAACCTCCAATGTTTCATCAATCTCCAACGTTTCCCCAAGTTGAATCACAACCGTCCGGTTCACACTTCAAAGTACCAAAAGCACGTGAACCGGCCAAAGGTAAAGGGAACAAGAAGAAGGCAAACAAATCAAAACAAGCTGTGGATCTGGACGTAGATGATGACAATGATGTGGAAGTCGTAGGCCAGACAGACAGGAGGAAATGCAACAAGGTTGTAGAAAGGTTGCTTACGCAAATTTGGATAGAAATTTCGCAAGATCGAGATATGGGAAATGACCGTTCTGAAGATTTCTTTTGGAACGACATTATGGAGATGTTCAATGATCAGACTACCGATGACCCTCGTACCAAAAATATGATCACGGGTAAATGGTCGAGAATTAACGGTGATTGCCAAAAATTCAACGCTATTTACAAACATTTGCAGTGTAGAAGTGGTGAAAATGACCACGATCATCTCGAGAATGCGAAACTGAACTTTTGAGCAACGCTTTGGTGGGAAGGAGTTCGGGATGTTCACGCTTTAGAGATTTTGAAAAATTACCCGAAGTGGGATACCGAGGATCCGATTGACATTACATGTCTCGAGGATATATTCGGCCCGGACAAACGACCTCGTCCCGAAAGAGATGGCGGCAGAAAGAGTCGAGCCGCAAAGAAACAAAAGTCGACTTCAACGTCGAGCGCTACGAGCTCCAGTGGGAGTCAATCGAGTACTTTTTCGGGACAATTATCCGAAAAGTATGCTCAAAAAGCCGACGTTCAAATGGCTTGTTACGAGGCGAGGTGGGAGTAGGAAATTTCTGCGTTAGAGATGAAGGAGATGAAGTTTCTCATGATAGATCCCAATTTGACTACTGACCCGGCAAAATCAGAGATCATCCAAAAGAGGCAATAAAGAATAATGAAGAAATATGCCGAAAGAGATGACTAGTAAAATGTTTAGGTTTCTTATTATTAGTAGGCGTTGTATTTTTTTTTCCCCGTATCGTTTTTTTTTACGTATCGTAATTTTTTTTTCTTATTATTATGTTGTTAATGTATTTTAATTATTAATTAAATAAATTTAGTTTATTTGGAAATTTGAAAAAAAAAATAAAGTTATAAGTGGTGGGCCCAAAATGAGTAAGTTGAGATTTGTTGTGAGTGGGGGAGACGGGTTAGTTGTGGAGGTTTGTATAGTGGTGTTGAGGTGATGTGGCACCCTTGGGCCCCGAATGAATAGGTATGGCTCTTCACAACACCTAATGCTCTTACTCTTCACTCCAATGGTCACACTATCTCACTTTTCAACCATTTAACTAAAACTTTTATTCATTAAATTAATAAAAACGTTACATAGATAATTAAAAACGTAAACATACAAAATAAAAAATGTATACATTACATAAACTATTAAAAACGTAAACTAATATTGGTAAATTCCACCTCGCCTTGATCACTTGTTGTGCTGCCTCGAACTAGAGCCCGTAGACTTATATCTCTTGCTCTTTTCGTGGTTATTTTCTTCAAAGTCTAGAACTTCCACGTCTTTTCATTTCGCACAATCTTTCAATTCAGTCCAACAGTGCAGAAGTGTAAACGGGGTTTCATATTCAGTTGCATATTCCAAAGTGCTTGTTGGTTGTAATCGTCGTCTCCGGTTCCACTCACCACCAACTGAAAGTCTTTATGATACACACCATAAAATTGATCAACTTTTAGACGCACAGTCTTCCATTTACCGTTTATCATATCGTAGGCTCGACGTTGGGTTATAGGCTAATTTTTGTACATGTTATCTAAAATCTCATTTCAAAATACAGCATCCTTTCTGGCATTATTAGTAATGCCATATTCGGATACCAGAACCTAAGCTTTGCACAATTCAATTTCATCTTCAATTGTCCACGAGTACATCGTTGTTCCTCATCATTTCGAACTGCCTTTTTTTGGCGTATTCTTGTCGGCTTCTTTGTCATAATTGGGGGGCTTCTTCGACGGGAGAGTCCTCACAAACGGGTGGCATGTACTCCGAAAATTAAGGTGAGTACATTCTTCGATAGTAAATTGTGAATGATAGACATAGGTTACTTCATATTTGTTTGTAATGACGAACTACCCATATAAGTTTGTGAGTCATAGTTGTTTGTGTCGAATGGGAACATGTTTTGTTGTGTGTATTAGCTAACAATATTTTGTTTATGGTATCGGTTTTGGAATGGTTGATTTTGGTAAGGTTGGTTGCCGTAAAAGAACGATTGTGGTCGGAAGTTGGTTTGACACTGGAGTATCTTCGGGACGGATTTTCTTCGGGTGTTGAGGGAGTGTTTCGAGTAGTGTTTCGTTGTTGACGTTTTTTTGTTTCGGAGAGTTGTTTGTTTGGACATTTTGTAAGTAAAATGATATTAAGAGAGTAGATATGTATTAAGAAGAGAGTATAGAGATATATAATGTGAAGTTGTGTTTCAAAATGAGGAAGTTTATGGGGGGTATTTATAGGTAATTAAATGATAGTGGATAATTTTATTTTATTCTATTTTTATTTTTTATTTATTTTATTTTAAAACCAAATGCAATAGTTGGAGGAGCGCATTTTTGCACATTATAATATTCAGTGAGGAGGTCACCGTTCATCTCAAATTGGCTCCTCCCTCACACGTGAGCTAAGCCATATCCTCAACAGGGGTAGCGTGTGATGGTTGCTTGTCACGGTGGCTCACGAGCTCCACTAGGAAGCAGTCTTATTGTATTAAAAAAATATTTTGAACCTTGTGTGTTCATTTGTTTAAGTATAAAAAGTGAAGATAGAATGGCGTAGAATAAAGAAACAATTTGTTTTAAGACCTCGGGTGGGTCAAACTTATTTTGTCGACTAAAATATTACTCTCTCCGTCTCAAAATTATTGTCAGGAGACCACTACAATTTTCAACAACTCAAATAGAATATTCTCCACTAAATTTTCTTTTTGTTACTTAAAATGAAAAGTGTACAATTTTTTAGACCTCTAAACATCGTGCAAGTCTCATAGGTTGAAAATCCCCATTGCGTTACATTAGGTTTAATTCGACTAATTTTAGGATTAAAATACTGATAGATATCTAAGTGTTAACGTTTTACTCTTAGTGATTGATAGCAGGGTTCGGGGTCAAGAAAACCTCCTTTTCTACAAGCAAGCTTTTCAACCATCTAAGCAGTGAACCTAATCGTTGAAGTGTAGTATGGGGTAAGCCTCGGGGATTGATATCATTTTCTAGGGGAATAGGAATGCTAAAAAGAAATTTATGACGAGAAGGTGGGGTTGAGGATAATTATTTTTTTTATATTTTTTATGGTTTTTTAGAAAGCTAAGGTAAAATCTCGGGGCAATTGGTTGGGAGGTGGTACTTCTACCGATTTTTCTACTTTAACTAATTATCTAATTACTATGGATAGCTATGTTTAATTGAGGTGTGCTCGTATGATGATTAAAGATGTGTTCACTTAGATACTATTGTGGAAAATTAGAAGGGGGAGTTGAATAGTTTTACCAATTAAAACTTCCTTTTAAATTATTTAGATCGACTTATGTCAATCTATTTGGTTGTGTGTGTTGGATGTTGATAAACAAGCATATAAAGATATGTAATGAAAAGATAAGAGTAAGAAGTACAAAACCACAACGCGAGTATTTATAGTGGTTCGGCTACAAGAACACCTTCCTTGCCCTACTCCACTCCCTGAGTCACCTACTCGAGAGTTCGTAAATAATACACCAATCTTCTTATGGCGGAGAATCCTTCACAACGTCGCCTACCCTTTTTTCGGTGCTAGGCTAACCACCAGGTTCTTTCACTCCAAGGTGAACCAAACCTACACAACGTCGCCTACCCTTTATAAGGTACTAGTCTAAGTACTAGTTCTTTCACTCGAAGGTGAACTACACCTTTACAACGTCGCCTACCCTTTATAAGGTACTAGGCTAAGTACCTAGTTCTTTCACTCCAAGGTGAACTACACCTTCACAACGTCGCCTACCCTTTATTAGGTACTAGGCTAAGCACCTAGTTCCATTGCAATGGAGGAACTACTACCACACTACACCAACGACTAATCCCAAAGGAGATCTACTAAGGATGATACAAATGATTGGGTATATGATCCCAATGTAGATTAACAACACAAAGTAAATGTCTCCATATGTGAACTTCATCATAGGGAACACAAGTGCAATGAGTGTTAAGGCGATGAGCACGAGTGCGATGTAAACCATGTTGATGACGAATCTTCTAGGTTTCGGTTGAGATGGAATGAGGAGGAAGATGAAATTTTTGAATGAGAGGAAATTTTCAACTATTTAGATCGACTTATGCCAATTGTGGAAAACTAGAAGGGGGGGTTGAATAGTTTTACCAATTAAAACTTCATTTCCAACTATTTAGATCGACTTATGTCAATCTATTTGGTTGTGTGTGTTGGATGTTGATAAACAAGTATATAAAGATATGTAATGAAAAGATAAGAGTACGAAGCACAAAACCACAACGCGAGAATTTATAGTGGTTCGGCTACAAGGACACCTTCCTTGCCCTACTCCACTCCCCGAGTCACCTACTCGAGAGTTCGTAAACACCACACCAATCTCCTTATGGCGGAGAAGCCTTCACAACGTCGCCTACCCTTTTTCCGGTGCTAGGCTAACCGCCGGGTTCTTTCACTCCAAGGTGAACCAAACCTACACAACGTCGCCTACCCTTTATAAGGTACTAGGCTAAGTACCTAGTTCTTTCACTCTAAGGTGAACTACACCTTCACAACGTCGCCTACCCTTTATAAGGTACTAGGCTAAGTACCTAGTTCTTTCACTCCAAGGTGAACTACACCTCACAAGGTCGCCTACCCTTTATTAGGTACTAGGCTAAGCACTTAGTTCCATTGCAATGGAGGAACTACTACCACACTACACCAACGACTAATCCCAAAGGAGATCTACTCCTTTACAACATCATCAAGGATATCAATATCCTTTGACTAAGGCACCTTTCACTAATGCCTTTGACTAGATCTACAAGACACCTTTCACTAATGTCTTGTGTCTTCACTTCTAAGCACCTTTCACTAATGCTTCTAGTCTTGACTTCTAAGCACCTTTCACTAATGCTTCTGTCTTGACTTCTAAGCACCTACCACAAGTGCTTATGCTATAGACGATAGATACCTTTCACTAATATCTTCGTCTTGACACTTGAGACATCTTTCACTAATGTCTTCAACACTACACTTCTTTGAAGAAAGAAAGGAATCATCAACAAGAAGACTTCAGTAGCCTTAATGATGAGGAAACATGGCAACTCATGGACTTGAGCTTGCTCGACTTCAAAGGTGGTGATCTTGCCTTTATGAGGAACCTAAAAGATCACACAAAAACAAAACTACAAACATAGATCTTTTGGATCTGAGGTTAGTGAGTTTTTAACTCAGGGAGAAAGTGTGTTAGAAAGGGGTAAGAAATAATGAAGAAATGGCTCACTATTTATAGAGGAAAAATCCTACTGTTCCCCGGATCCCACGGATCCCTACCACAAGGGATCCGGCTAGCACAAAGCTAGGGATCCGTGGAACGCTCCTCTTTGCCCATGGGTATTTTGGTCATGGGTAATGGGTCATGGGTTGAACCATGGATCTTTGACTAGATACAATGTATCTTTAAGTGCAATGCACTTAGTCACTTGGGTATGGGTTGATCCATGGGTTATGGATATCATCCATGTGTGATATAAGCATGATGTCATGCAATGGGTTATGGGTCAAGATCCATGGGGCATAGGCTTTGGGTTGTACCCAACTACATTCAATGTATTTGCACAATGGGTTGTGATACTTAAGTTTCTACCCATTTATATTACCCAATATACTACATACTAGTTATGTGTATATTATACCCAAATATATAAACACTAGTTGTTGTACATATGTATTCCTAAATCATAAAATCACTTATACTTGTTTTATTATTTTATGTGAAAGTGTGAATGTGTTAGAAACTATTAGTTCAAACCATTTACGTATTTTATTTGTTTTGTTAAAATGATTTTACGTTTGTTATTGACAAAACATTAGAAGATCGTAAAATATAAATAAACGTTTTTACGGCTTATTTGTATTAACAACTATCACTCCCTAGTTATCTTTTATTGGTCAGTTGAGTTTTCACGTCCTTTATTTTAACGAATTGTATTCCTATTAATCGTAGGGTGTGTGAATCCCCTAGTTCTATGAGGTTATCTCTCGTATATGATTCATGGAATAGGTAAACCTAAGCTATTTCATCCGTTTACCCAATCGTCATTAAGCATACTCATGCAATAAGTACAACGAAAGCCTAATTTCACTAATTAAGCCTATATCAATTAAGAAAAGAAACAACCTAATTTCACTAATTAAGCCTATATCAATAAATACAACGAAAGCCTAATTTCACTAATTTAGCTAGACATGTTAGACAAGCAAGCATACACACAATCAATTGAACATGGGGTAGACATAATGATAAATTGGATTAACAAACTTATCTTGATGTGTAAAATAGGGTATGGGACCCTAGAATATTGTCCAAGTCGGACTACAACTGAGTTAGGGTTTGCTCTCCAAAATTCTACCTCTAAAATACAGAAAAATCAAATTCTATATATAGATTTACATTCGCGACGGCGTCGCCTTTTGCATGCGACGCCGTCAGGTCGCCGTTATTAGGGTTTTGTCTAGTCCAAGTCATCGATGGGACGATGTCACTTGAGAGTTGTGACGCCGTCGGTCTTTAGTTACGACGTCATCTGAGTTCTAGATCTGGGCCGTCTGGAGTGAAAAGTGTGAGTGACGCCCTCCATATTTTAGGCATGACGCCGTCAGGCTTTAGGATCATAATTTCCACTGAGCCGTCGTGGGCACTTTTTGATCAAGTCTTCATAGAGGGACGGCGTCGCCCTTTGGATGGGACGCCGTCAGGTTCTGTTGATCAGCCTTGAGTGTCTTCGATCTTAACTTTTCCATTTTCTTCATGTTTTTGCTCCTTTCATCCAAATGTGCTTCATTCCAGCATTTTGCTTCCAAAAGACCTAAAAAGTGAAAAGGAACGAAATTAAGCAGTAACGGATATAAAATGTGTCGAAATAGGGCTTAAATGACCCTCTAAAAGCGTACGTTTTAAATCCTTATTAGTGATCGACACTCTACTTACCAACTATGCTACACTTATCGGGTATACTACTCGTTAGTGTTTGTTATAGGTTAAGTCGGCTAAATATAAATGTAAAACTTGAATTCAAAAATAGACCTATACGCAACGGAACACATCAAATAGCAGTTCTTTTGATTTTGTGTGTAAGAACTCTATTAATAAATCTAGAGGAATTCTTGCGGTGTGGGATACATCTTGTTTCTCTTTGATCAACTCTTCGGAAGGTAACGATTTTCTTTCTCTTATAGGAAATTGGTGTAACATTGAAATCTTATTGTCTTATCATTGTTGTGTATGCTTCACAAGATTACTGAGAAAAGAAGATACTTTGGAATGATCTTTCTCGGCTAATCACTTTCAACAATACATTTTCTATTCTTGTAGGTGACTTTAATGAAGTTAGATCCGAATCAGAACGTATGGGAACTATGTTTGATCCAAGAGGGGCTGCCAAGTTCAATGATTTTATCTCCTTCACGGGCCTTTGTGATCTTCCTATGGGAGGGAAACAGTTCACTCGAGTGAATAACCTTGGCTCAAAACTTAGCAAAATTGACCGAGTGCTTGTTTATAATCAGTTCATTCAAAGGTGGCCAAATTCCCATATATTTGTTCTTCCAAGAGAATTTCTGATCACACTCCTTTATTACTCATGAATTCAATAGTGGACTATGGTCCTACTCCATTCAAGTTATACAATTCATGGATTGACCACAACGACTTTCTTTCTATTGTGTAAATTTTGTGGTCTTGTGCAGTAAATGGGCTGCTATTAGTAAGCTTAAAAAATAAGCTTCAACATCTTAAAAAATCCATCAAACAGTGGTGACTCAATGTCTATTCTACTGAAAATTCTTTCTAACAAAATCTCAAAGATAAAGTTGATAGTATTGATAATAAAGCCGAGTCTCACCCACTAAACTCTGAAGAAATTAACAACAGATGCCAATGGGTTAATGATTCGCTCTCAGACGGTCAAGCTTTATCACGCAAGCTAGCCACTTGTGAATGGCCAACCGTAACAAACTTAAAACAGTCCGGAAACAAATGCAATGAAGATCAGGAGAGTATAGTGTTTCCCCGGGTCGTTATGTCCCAGCGAGCTATGCGATGAATCACCAAACGAATAGTGATCGAGAGATTTGAACGGAAAAAGGGATTTGAATTATTATAACTACAGAAATAGCCTATAATTACAAAGGTTTAAATGCAAATTAAAGAAAATTAAAAAGATAAATATATTAAATAAACACTATCACTATTTGCAAAATGATGATTTTGATTTTTCTTTTATAAAACTTAATTAAATACTACGTGACGTACAAAAGAAAATGTGAGACTGTAGCAATATTAATCCTAGAAATATGAAAATGACATTTTTACAAATCTAATGATAAAAGAAATTTTTTTGAAAAAGAAAATTATTTTTAAAACTATTTATCTAATTATTATTAATTAAGAACTAATTTTACTTATTTAATAATATCCTAAAATACAAAAAAATATGAAATAAAGCTAGAAAAATAAAATTATGACTTGGAAAAATCTAAAATAACAAAAGAGAATTTTCAAAACTAATTATATATTTTTCTGATTATTTTTGTATTTTCTATGAATTAAAAACTATTTAAAACTACTTAAATTGCTTAAAAATACAAATTTAACTAAGAAAAATCTGGAAAAATATTTTTTTGACTTTTTATATTTATCTTAATCTAGGAAAAATGAAAAATTATTTTTTTGAAACTTTTCTGAATTAATTGTATTAAAAGCTAATTAAAAAGGCCTAAAAACTGATTTAAATCAAGAAAAATACCAAACAGACTTAGAAAAATCTGAAAAATTCAAGAAAAGTCTAAAATATTATTATGAATCTAGGAAAAATATAAAAACAGGGGGTTGTGTGAAGGAATATGAGGCTGCAGTTACAAGTGCTTATAAATAAGCACTCAGGATAAGCTAAAAGGACCAAATGACTACCAAACTGTCACAGAAGCTCTAATAAGCTAAAAGTACTAAAAAGCAACTAGATACTACTAACCTAAACCACTAAAATACAAATTACAAAGATTTGATGATAAGAGCTTAAGTGCAAAAACAGTTTTGAGGCCTACTTTGAAGCTTAAGCACAAGCCACCTAAATAAGCTAAACTCAAAACTAAAAGAAGGAACCTAAAGTAGACCTGGGTGGCTACTTCTAAACCAAGGATGAGCCTTGGATAAGCTCTGATGAGCTGGGTACAAGCCCTGCAAGACCCTGTGCAGACTCAGTATTCACTGAGTCAGTGCATATGGTAAATAAGCCCAAGTTGATGACCCATTTTGGAGCTTATAAAAATTTGACAAAAATCTACAAAAATGATAATAAGAAAATATACCAACTAAAGTTTTTAAACCTACAATTTCATTTGATTTGGCCTAGAAATGAGCTCATGAAAATTCACCCCAGTTGGGCTCAAAATGATTTTTCAGTTTTTGACTTTTTAAAGCAGTTTTGATTATTTGACTTTGGTGAACTTTGAAACCAATTTATCCACTGAATGTGATGTTAAATGATGAAATGAACCTACTGCAAGCTTTGTCTATGAATTTTAAACACTAAACAAGTTTTTGATTTGACAGAATCTCAACAGATATGCATCTAAGACAGATTAAAGGTGATTTGACTTTTGAATGTATGCAAAGGCAATATTAGGACAGGTATGAGTGTAAGTGAGCTAAACAAGCCTAGACCAACAAATCTTACCCACTGAAAAAACCTAAATCACAGCTAAACCAACAGATCCAAACACAACTTTTATGACTGATTTGCAAGTAAAATTGAACTAAACACTGCACTAGCTAGTTTTAATGATCAAACTGAGTCTAACTACTCTAAATACAACATAATAAACAAGTTTGAACAGTTTATGATTACAAATACAAGTACAAACACAATATGAAAACTGATTGAAAATGGAAAGTGAGACAGCTACTCACAGATGTCCAGCTTGTTTTGTAGGCTAAGACCAGAACCCAAGACCACTACACTAAGCCATTTCCAACCCCAAATAAGCACTGCATCAACCCATTATCCATTTCCAAGACCAACTGCACCCAGTTTGACTTTCATTGACCAAGTACCCAAGTTCTTTGAAACTGAATTGTGAGCTTACTCAAAGCTATAATGTTAGGAATTAGAAATTCCCGGTATTAAAGAGTCGGTCACCTCAAGTATATGTAATCGTTAGAAAGCTCGTAGTCGTAGTTCTTTTAAGTTAAGTAGTATTTTAGTTAAGTAACACCGTGGAGGACGGACGGGTCTTTACCCACTGTATGCCTGATCCACAGCCCAAAGTGTGGCGAGTTATGTAAGACTATAAATACTCTCTACCTTCCAAGGTAGAGAGTTGGAGCTCATAATAATATCTTTCACTTTCTCTCACTAAGTTCCCTAAACCTCTAACTTTCTCTCTCTAGAATTCCATCTTATTCGCCACCTTGTGTTATGGTTTGATGTGTATGTGAAAATTTATATCTTACAATTGGTATCAAGAGCCATGGTTAGATCATATCTTGCACATCTTTGGATTTATAGTGGTTTTTAGGTGGTTTTTGAGTTTGAAAAAGTTTAGTGGTTTTTGCATCATTTGGTTGATTTCTTGTGTTAAAGTTTGAATTTTGTTGGTACTTTTATGTTTAGAATCATCAAAAGTGTTTAGGTTTTCATTTGGTAAGCTTGAATCATCTTGGTTGGGTTGTTTTTGGATTGAAAAGTGAAGGTTATTTGGTTTTTCAAGCTAGCGACTTAGCTCTCGGACTTGTTTTCTTGGTAGCGACTTACTTCATAGTTTTGTAGCGACTTACAGTTATAAAAGCTAGCGAGTTAGAGCTAGCGAGTTAAAGTACAAGTAGTGGAATCTCCACTACGGTTAGCGACTTGTGGTAGCGACTTAGTCTGTAGCGAGTTGCTCTTTAGCGACTTGCATATCTAGCGACTTGTGTAGCGAATTACTGCACAAATTTGGCTAGCGACTTAGTCTGTAGCGAGTTACTACTTAGCGACTTGCTTTTCTGTTGGCGACTTGGGACTCTAGCGACTTAGACGTGTAGCGAGTTAAGGGTTAGCGACTTAGTGCACTAATTTCTAGCGACTTAGTGCATTATTTGGTAGCGAGTTAGCACTTTATCATCTAGCAACTTGAGTGATTGTTTACGGTTTTCTCTTGATTTAGTAAAATCCCGTGAAAGAATCTATTTCCCGGTTTAATCATAGAGTTATAAAATCCCGTATAATCTGTTAACATGTCTACCAACATTCCCACTGTTCCCACTGTCATCTCCACTGTTGCCGAGGATGTTCAAGCAGCTGGCTCAGATACTCGTCCACCAATGCTTGACAGAACTGACTACGATTCTTGGGCTCAACGAATCAGATTGTATTGCCTTGGAAAGGAAAATGGTGTAAACATTCTCAAATCCATTGATGAAGGACCATATCGGGTTGAAACGACTAGAGACATACTTGATACTAATGAAGATGGTACTCCTGTCTACGGAATGGACAGACCTAAGATGTACAATGAGCTTGATAATGAGGAGAAAAAGAGATTCGATGCAGATATCAGGGCTTCAAACATTGTTCTTCAAGGTCTTCCTAAAGACATCTACAAGCTGATCAATCATAACACTGATGCAAAGGCTGTTTGGGATAACGTTAAGATGCTTCTCTCAGGTTCAGAATTAACTATGGAAGACAGGGAATCCCAACTCTATGATGAATTTGAGCACTTCAAGATGAAACCAGATGAGAGTGTCTATGAGTACTATGTGAGATTTCATAAGTTAGTGAATGACATGAGGAACATCAAGATGACTATGCCTAACATTCAGTTGAACTCAAAATTTGTGAACAACATGAATCCCGAATGGCACAAGTTTGTTACCGCTATGAAGCTCACTAAAGGATTGAAGAACACAAACTATGAGCAACTCTATGCCTTCCTCCTTCAGAATGAAAGACATGCCATGTTTGAAAAATTGATTCTCAATCAGTTCAAAACTAACCCAGGAGAGACAAGCTCGTCTAATGATTCAACTGCCTTCTACTCAAACATTGGAATCACAACCAAAGCATCACAAGTCATTCCCTTGGGTAATGGTAATCACAAACTCATCCCTGATCCTCAGTTCAAACAAGCTGATGCTGATGCACACGTGGGTAACATCATTAATCAACTTGCTCTTCTCATTAGTCAAAACATGAATTCTCTTCCACGAACCAACAACAACCTCAGAACTGCATCTAACCCACATAATCAAGCCACTATTAAAGATGGAAGGATCGTGGTGCAACCAGTTCAGGAAAGACAGTATGAACAGGGACGAGGTGGAGCTGGGAGAGGTTATGTTGGAAACCAGAATCGAGGAAGGAATGGTAACCCAGGTCAAGCTAAGCCAATCAAATGCTTTAACTGTGGTGGTGAGGGACACTTTGCAAGGAACTGCACATCTCCAAAGCGTCCACAAAATGCCGAATACTTCAGAGATAAGATGTTGCTGGCTCAAGCTCAGGACAATGGTGCTACTTTGAATGAAGAGGAACTGCTGTTTCTTGCTGAAGGCAATGCCAAGACCTATGATGAAGATGTAGATGAGCAGCCCATTCAGGAGATAGGTCACAATCATCAAAATGCCTTTCAAGTCGGTGACTGCGATGCTTACGACTCTGATGTGGATGATGGACCTACTGCACACACAATATTTATGGCTAGCATCTCTCCCATGGTGTCTCCCAAGGTCACTTCTTCACCACAAGCTGGCCCATCAAAGGACAAACTCATCTCTGAGGTATTAAAGCTATATGATGATGCTGATGTGCAACAGATGCATGACAAAGTACAACCAACCGAAACTTTTGAATCAAATATTGAAAATACGGGTAATATCAATATTGTCCCATATGATCAATACGTGAAACAAAGTGAAAGTGAAGTTGTACCTAGTGATGCATCTTCTGCAGTCAACAATGACTATGTCTTTGATGAATACACTGCATGTGCTCCTAATGATTCCATTATCTCTGAACTAAATGCCTATAAGGAACGTGTTGCCATTTATGAACAACGTGCAAAATTTGAGTTGACCACTCGTGAGCAGGAAATGGATGACCAAGTGCGTACAGTAATTAGAAAAAGTAATTTTAGAGAAGAAGTATTGAAACAAGAATTAAATTCTTTGCAAGAAAAACTTTCTAAAACAGCTAAGCAAAAACAAGAACTTCAAGAAAACGTGAAAATGCTTAAGCAAGAGTTTAATGTAAAAGAATCAAAGCTCTTAAGAGATTTTTCTAATCTGAAAACTTTGAAAAACAAACTTGAAAACAAGTTGTACATACAAGGAAACACCATTCAGACTGCTCACATGGTCACCAAACATCGAGTCTTAAGCGATAAGCATAGCATTCCCCTTGTTGAGGAACCAAATCCAGAGGTAATCAAAAAGGCTAGAAATGCTCATAAGGTGATTTATGATGGTAATGAAATTCTTAAGCCTAGGCAGAAACCTAGTTGCGTTGAGTGCACTGAGGAAGATAAGAAATCAGATGAAGTCACTAGGGAAAGGATGAACAAAAAACTAGATGACCCTAAATGCAAAGAGAAAAAAATAATTATCTCTCCTCACGATTACAAAAAGGAAAACTGGATTGCATTAAACAAGTTTAAGCCTCAGACTTTGTTGACTCCCGAACAAGTCTTCTGGAAAATGGATTTAGATAAGCAGAAAGCCGAAAATATTGTAGAAACAAACCCTCCCCTTCGGAAAATGCCTAGAGCAACTGTGTATCCTCCTAATACACCTATGCATCTTGTACCTAGAACAATTGCCACTAAAAGCAAGACATTAATTAGCCAATACGTTATATTCCAACTATTTGTTGATTTTGAGAAAACTTGCAAGAAAAGGATCACTCCCACTGGTATAACTGAAGGTGAAAGAGGTTTTGAACAAATGAAAGAATGTTATTTAACTGAGGTCATGCCCTTCTTTAAACTTCTAAAAGATCACTTTGAGAGTCTTAAAAAAGGGGTAGAAGCTGATATTAAAGGTATGGAAAAGGAATTTGATGCAATGGTTGCTGAAGTTAGTGATTATGAGCGTGCACTAAAATATAATGAGATTGAGAGAAAGAACTTGCATACATTAAATGAGAATCTTATTACTGAATGTGTTGCTCAAGATGTGTTTTTCACTGCTTCAAATTGCTCTATTAATGCTTCCAAATTTCATGAATTATCTGTGGCCCTGAAAGTCTCCCATGATCGTGTCATTGAGCTTGAAAAAACCAATTCTAAACTAAATGAGAAAATTGAACTGGATGATCATGACAATTTGGTTAAACATTTTTCTAAACTAGAAGTTGAGTATTTTAATCTACAACTAAAATATCAACATCTCAAAGAAAATGTCAAAACTTCAAATATCAAGACATCTTCAGATGCTCCAGAGTTTGATGCAGTTTTTCAAATTAACAAACGAGATGAACAGATTCAAGCTCAGTGTAACACGATCAGAAAGTTGAAAGCCCAAATCTCTCAATTAAAGGGTCAAACGAACAATATGACAGGATCCCAAATGCCTCCTTCTTTAGATTCTCAGAATTCTCAAACGTTTCATCTTCAAAACCTAGTAAATGCTTTACAAAAGGAAAACGAAAGTTTTCTAGAAGAGAATGAAAAGGTTAAACGTCATTTCAATGAGTTGTTTGAATCAATTAAAGTCACTCGTAACAAAAACAACGAACAAATAACTTCATTGCAAAAGGAAATTGAGAATCTGAAGAGTCAGGTAAAAGGGAAAATGCCAATGATCAATGAGGAGAATGTTGTATCTAAGGTTCACTCTGGCAATAAATCTGTTTTATCTGTGACATATGTCCCCCCTCACCTAAGGAACAACAAACTTGCCATTCAAACATATTTCTCATCCCTCAAGGATTGCTTAGAATGCCTGCGTGAGATTGTTGAAGAGGATAAGCTAGAGAAACCTCATGATAATGCAATTGGACATGCATGCTCATATGCCAAACGATCTCAAGAAATCTTAGAATGCTTGATCACCATATGCCCAAAGACATTAGGTGAGAGAGTTAACCCTTTGATTCCATGCTCAATGCCTAAGGCCAAATATGAGATGCACTCGATTCCCAATGTTTTGAATGAGAGTTGTAGTGTACCCTTGAGTAGTTCAGATTCTAGATATGTCAATGCTAGGAAAGTGAACTCTAATGTGCCTTCTAGGAGTACCAATCTCAGTACATCTAGCTTTATGAAAGTGAACCGTAGTGCACCTGCATGTAGTTCAGATCCCAGCACATCTAAACAGGTGGTGCAAAGAGTAGTAAAACAAACTAATGTTCCCATTCCCTCTACAGGAGTAATCAGTGACATTAAAGGGAGCAGGTCAAAGTCTCAAGACAATACAAGGAATGATAGGACCTCTCAAGCTAAGAATGTGCACTGGAAGAAAGTAGAAGAACAATCTAGGAACCTTAAGTTTGAATCGAATAAAACGAATCGTGTTGATTCTAGTATTAGCCATAAGCGTACTGTAATTAATTCGAATTCTGATACTATTTGCAAACCTTGTACTGATGATTGCTTGAATTCTGTTTCTAATCATGGATGTGATGTCAATGCTTTGCCTAATGATGTTAATTGTCCAGTTAATATTGTTAATGCTAAAATTCATGCTAAAAAGGCTAAAAGGCAAAAGCGAAAGAAAGTTAGAAAACAATGGAAACCCACAGGAAGAACATTCAGCAGAATAGGTTCTTATTGGATACCTGTTGGTCATAAGACCAATCAGATAATGCCCACTAGAAAATGGATGCCTACTGGTAGAACTATTCCCTTAAGAAGTGGTCACACTGTAAACAGGACTAATACAGACACTAGTATTGCATCTACTCATAATGATTCCATTACCTCATTGTCTGATATGAATGCTTCTATTTCTGATGTGGGTGTTCCAACTGTTGCTACTAACCAAATGGAACCCATTCTTGCATGGGGATCCCAATTATCCAGTTATCCATTCTTGTCTGTGTTCAACTGCAGATCGTTCAAATCGTTCTGTGGTACCTGGACTCAGGCTGTTCCAAGCATATGACTGGAGACCGGTCACGGCTCATGAACTTCGTGAGCAAATTCATCGGGACTGTTAGATTTGGTAATGATCATTTCGGTGCTATTATGGGTTATGGAGATTATGTTGTTGGTGATAGTGTCATCTCCAGAGTGTATTATGTGGAAGGTTTAGGACATAATCTGTTATCTGTTGGTCAATTCTGTGACTCTGATCTAGAAGTAGCCTTCAGAAAACATACCTGCTTTGTTAGAGATCTTAATGGTAAGGAACTGTTGAAAGGAACTCGTGGCTCAAACCTTTACACTATCTCTATCGATGACATGATGAGAGCTTCACCAATCTGCTTGTTATCAAAGGCTTCAAAAACAAAGTCTTGGTTATGGCATCGTCGTCTCAATCACTTGAACTTCGGCACCATCAACGATCTTTCCAGAAAGGACTTAGTTGTAGGTTTACCTAGACTAAAGTATGAAAAGGATCATCTTTGTTCAGCATGTCAATTGGGAAAAAGCAAGAAGTATGCCCATAAACCCAAACCTACTAACTCTGTCACAGAAGTTCTTCATATGATTCATATGGATTTATGTGGACCAATGAGGGTGCAGAATATCTTTGGGAAGAAATATGTGTTAGTTGTGGTTGATGATTATTCTAGATTCACCTGGGTCAAGTTCTTAAGGACAAAGGATGAAACTCCTGATATCATCATCAAACTCATCAAACAACTGCAGGTTAGACTAAACAAAACTGTCAGAATTATCAGAACAGACAATGGAACTGAGTTTGTCAACAAACAACTTAGTGAATTCTATGAAAGCGTTGGAATCAGCCATCAAAGAAGTGTTCCACGAACCCCTCAACAGAACGGTGTAGTTGAAAGACGAAATCGTACTCTTGTTGAAGCTGCTAGAACAATGCTGATCTACTCAAAGGTTCCAATGTTTCTCTGGGCTGAAGCAATTGCCACTGCATGCTACACACAAAATCGTTCCCTGATTCACACCATTCATGGAAAAACTCCATATGAACTTGTCCACAACAGAAAACCTAATCTATCTTTCCTTCGTGTGTTTGGTGCCTTGTGCTATCCAACTAATGAGGGTCAAGACTTGGGCAAACTTATAGCTAAAGCTGACATTGGAGTATTTGTAGGATATGCACCAAACAAAAAGGGATACCGGATCTACAACAAAAGAACCCGAAATATCATGGAAACAATTCACGTTACGTTTGATGAGCTGACCGGTCAAATGGCTCCTGGACACTCCAGCTCAGGACCCGCACTTCAAAACAGTCCTATTGGTTCATCCCTTGTTCCAAACTCCTCTCAAGAAACGCCATATGTACCTCCATCTGAAGATGATGTAAAGAAATTGTTTGATCCAATGTTTGATGAACTGTATGAGTCTACTACTAATGAGGTGCTGATCCCTACAACAGAGGATGCTCCTATTCCAGTAAATGAAGTCAATCCTTCAGTCTCAATATCTTTAAGCCAAGAAGCACCTGCTGCTGATCCTTCAGTCTCATCAACAAATCATCATTCTTCAAATGTACATCATGGAAATGTTTCTGACATCAACAATGAAGTTAATCCCTTTGCGACTCCTGAAGATGCTCCATTTGAAAACATATTTGCTACTCCTGAATCATCATCAGAACCATCTTCTTCAGAAGACATCGACTCAGCTACTTCAGTTCCTCAACAAATGCCACATGAACACCTCAGAAAATGGACTCACGATCATCCATTAGACAACATCATTGGTAATCCCTCTCGCCCTGTATCAACCCGGAAGCAACTCGCAACCGATGCCTTATGGTGCTTCTTCAACTCCGTACTATCTAAGATCGAACCAAAAGATGTTAAAACTGCTATGAATGAAGATAGCTGGTTCAATGCTATGCAAGATGAAATTCATGAGTTTGATCGTCTTGATGTATGGGAGTTAGTACCTGCTCCGGACTGTGCTATGATTATAGCTCTAAAATGGATCTTCAAAGTAAAACTTGATGAGCATGGTGATGTGTTGAAAAACAAGGCTCGATTAGTTGCTAAAGGATATCGTCAAGAGGAGGGTATAGACTTTGAAGAATCTTTTGCTCCAGTTGCTCGAATTGAGGCAATCAGAATCTTTTTGGCTAATGCTGCTAGTAAGAACATGGTGGTATATCAGATGGATGTAAAGACGGCATTTCTGAACGGAGATCTTAAGGAAGTTGTCTACGTAAGCCAACCCGAAGGATTCGTGAACCAAGAGCATCCTACTCACGTTTATCGTCTGAAGAAGGCTCTTTACGGTTTAAAGCAAGCTCCAAGGGCATGGTATGATACACTATCAAAGTTTCTTCTATCAACCGGATTCATCAAAGGAGCAGTTGATCCTACATTGTTCACCAGGAAGTCAGGCAAACATTTGATTCATGTTCAAATTTATGTTGATGATATTATTTTTGCCTCGACTGACCCAATGGAATGTGATCGTTTTTCAAATGAAATGAGTTCAAAGTTTCAAATGTCAATGATGGGACAAATGTCATTTTTCTTGGGATTACAAATTTCTCAAAGTCCCGGAGGCATTTTCATAAATCAATCTAAATATGCAACAGAGATTTTAAAGAAATTTGGATTTGATTCAAGTGACCCTGTTGACACCCCCATGATTGACCGAACCAAACTAGATGAGGACCTCTCAGGGATCATGATTGACCAAACTAAATATCGAAGTATGATTGGATCCCTGATGTATCTCACTGCTAGTAGACCAGACATTTTGTTCTCTGTGTGCATGTATGCTAGATACCAGGCTAAGCCTACCAAAAAGCACCTTGAAGCAGTTAAACGGGTCTTTCGGTATCTCCAAGGAACCATCAATATGGGACTATGGTACCCGAAAGACACCGGTATGTCACTAACGGCCTATGCAGATGCTGATCATGCAGGTTGTCAAGATACACGTCGAAGTACGTCAGGAGGTGCTCAGTTTTTGGGTGATAAGCTTGTGAGCTGGTCTTCAAAGAAGCAAATGAGTACTTCTATTTCCTCTACAGAGGCTGAATACATAGCCATGTCATCTTGTTGTGCTCAAATCTTATGGATGAGATCTCAATTATCTGACTATGGCTTTGAATTCAACAAAATCCCTCTGTACTGTGATAATAAAAGTGCTATTGCTCTCTCATGCAACAACGTTCAACACTCAAGAGCAAAGCATATCGACATTCGACATCATTTCATCAGGGAACAAGTGGAAAAAGGTGTAGTGGAACTATATTTTGTGAGGTCTGAATATCAGTTAGCGGACATCTTCACCAAAGCTCTTCCAAGAGAACGTTTTGAGTTTATTCTTCCACGTCTTGGTTTGAAAAGCCTTCAACCAGAAACTCTCAAACGTCTTCAGGAGGAAGACGAGGAGTAAAGGTCTATCTTCATCTATCTCTTGTACATATATTTTTGAAAAACAAAATAGAAAAATATAAAACTTTCAAAATCCATAAAAATTTGAAAAATTCGAAAATTCTTAAAAAATATTGTCATTTTTGTCATGTTTCTTCCGGTTCGATAATATCTACGGTCTTTGTGCTGTCATTCAAAGAATGACACGGGTCTTTAGATGTTGTTCGAATTTTATTTAAAAAAAAAAAAAAAATAAAAAAAAAAAAAAAAAAAATAAAAATTTGAGAGAAAGAGAAAAAAATGGTTTATTGTCATTTTCAGGCAATAACCCGGTTTTAAAGAAAGAACAGAGCCATGTTTTACCATGTTTTCAAATTCTATGCTCTGATTCTATAAACATTTATCTGCTGAAAACTAAATGCTCTGAAAAATAACTCAATCTCTATTTTTGATAATCATCTGGACTTATATGTCAAAATCTCTATCTCTCAATCAACAACCTACGTCATTGATTGAGGGGGAGAATGATTTCAATTAAATTAAAAAGTTATTTGGCATTAAATTGTTTTCAAAAGATATACATGCATGTTTTATAAATGGAGTTTAAAGTCTTAAAATCTGATCCATATCAGTTAAAACACTTTCACAATCAAGTCACAATTCTCCTTAAAAGCTTTCAAAATCAATTTAAATCTATACGAGATCACAAATCTCAAATGATTTGATAATTGTGATCGGGGGAGAATGTGTGATTTAAATTGGATTTAAACTGATAATCAGGTAAATGGTTATAAAAGAATGTACATGCTGTCCTTCTCACATGTGACAAACGATTTCAATTTTTTCAATGCACATGTTGAGGGGGAGCATCTATCTTAAACCTTTGATTTAAAACGTGATCATTCATCCTAATGTGCAGGTTCCCTCTAGTATGTGCAAAACTGTTTTCAAACCTCGAGGCACATATTGAGGGGGAGCAAAAATTCATGGAAACCTCATCCTTCCCGGAAATGCTATACCAACTTGATCTATTGAGGGAAGTGATGTTGATATCTTTTAGAAAATGGTAATCAAAAGAAGTAAATTCTTTCTCTTGCCTCCGTGTGCAAAACATTGTCAATACTTGATGCACATGTTGAGGGGGAGTTCTCGTTCTAAAAATATCAAAAACAATTCAGGTACAAAAAGCTTTGATAATATATCACAAGTATTTGAATTGTTTTTCAAATGGTTTTCAATTGGATCCAATGGCAGATGAACAATACCAAATTGACCGACCAACTTTACTTTATGGTGATATAAGGATGATAAGGTTAGGTATTGGTTCCCATGATCCGCCAGAACCGGAGGGATCTACCCAGGGACAATCCACTAGTTAGTGTAGAAGTCCTTAGGTATGATGATAAAAGGAGAAAAATGAGATAAGGGAAGAGTGCGGACTATGACTGAGCTAGTACTGGAATAAACCCAACAAGGTTCTAGCTATGAAGTCTCGGTAAGCACTGAAGGGGTTGAAGAATTAAAAAGAATTGAATGAAAATAGGGTGAAAACAAATAGCCCTCCATTAATTCAACCTTAGGGCAGAAACCGGGTTCACTTCATATGCTACTGATGGTAACATCGGTATTGAAGACAAGACGTCATGGACCCAGTGACGCACTGCACTTCAACTTTCCAAACCACTCAAGTTCCTCTTAAAAGGGCTTGTTTCATTCTCACGGGGAACCGACATTATCTATCGACTTTCTCTTAGAGATGGTTGATATTGAAGAAGGAGACCCTCTCCCTAGTCTCCGTTATAGGATCCAAATATGCACAAATTGAGTCTAGAGCCACGAGATCATCAATAAATCTCTTTAGGACACTTTCAATGAAGACTCTCTGTTTCACACAATGTGGAAAGAGAGATTATATCTTGAGTCCTACGCATTATCCTTGTGGTATTGCCAGAACATCTGAGTGATGTGTTTAATATTCACAATGAAGATGGAAAGCCTTCTGGAGCCAACATCAAACAAGCTCCTGGTAGGTGGCATGTGAGATCTATCATATAGATCAACCATGTGACAACTGAACAGAAACAATGGGGCGATTCAATTTCTTGAATCAATCCTGGTTCAGGTTAGGGATTGACGGATACCTTTGAAAAACCGGTCTTTGTGCTTATAAACTCTTTTCTTTTGCACATCGACCGTGTACTCATTTTTCAAACCAAAAGGTATTTTTATGATTGATAATTGATTTTCAATAAAACCTTCGTTGTATTGCAAAAACAACTTCTATTGAGCAATACACGATTGTTTTTCAAATCTCTTTTCATCAATCAGTGGACTTAAAATTCGCTGGTTCACTCACTCCGTGTTGTCTTCTTTGAGACGTTCCGGTTTGAGAACAGCTAGAACAGCTGCGAAACCCTGTCAAGGTGATTCTTAGGAATCCTACCTGATCACAGGCAGTACTTGTACTGATCAACGGGGAACCGTGGGCCGTGTACCTCAATTCATCGAAAGTGATCAAAGACACTTTCGTGCGATTTGTTGCTAACTGTTGTATGCAGGTACGCCCGACGTTTTCAGCTGATCAGAATGAAGCAGTCAATCCATAGCCGCATGCTCACTTAACACATTCAACTCAAAAGAAATCATGATTAGTGCATCAATAACTCTGATATTTTCACTCCATGCTTCTGCTACGCTGCTGCCAATATCATGATTCAACAAATGCTTCCGCTACTCTGATGAGAAGATATCATGATCCAGAATGTGAGCATGTCGGTCCCAAAGTCACAACACCACAATGGATGTCTCAGAGATTTTTGATAGCCGATGATCTCCAAAGATGGCTCAAACTCATCATCACGTGGATCAGTAAAAGACCTCCACTTGAAGTAACCAAACATGCATTGTGAAGTATCAATGACTACGAGCTTAAGAGCAAAGGACTACATCAAGAATGCAAGATCAATTGTTAAATGTTATATCTATTTATATTCAATGTAATTTTGGTACATAATTGAGGTGACCTCCCTTAGGGGGAGATTGTTAGGAATTAGAAATTCCCGGTATTAAAGAGTCGGTCACCTCAAGTATATGTAATCGTTAGAAAGCTCGTAGTCGTAGTTCTTTTAAGTTAAGTAGTATTTTAGTTAAGTAACACCGTGGAGGACGGACGGGTCTTTACCCACTGTATGCCTGATCCACAGCCCAAAGTGTGGCGAGTTATGTAAGACTATAAATACTCTCTACCTTCCAAGGTAGAGAGTTGGAGCTCATAATAATATCTTTCACTTTCTCTCACTAAGTTCCCTAAACCTCTAACTTTCTCTCTCTAGAATTCCATCTTATTCGCCACCTTGTGTTATGGTTTGATGTGTATGTGAAAAGTTATATCTTACATATAATAAGCTTGAATAAGCTTGTTTGAGCTTAAAAACAAGCTACTAAGAGCTTGACTATGAGAATTTGAAATGGAACTTTGCAACAGTAAACACAAGAACATGAATTTTAACTAAACTTTGAAATTGATTCTTAAAAACAGATTACAATGATAACATAACTTGAATTTAGATCATAGAAACAAAAGTTTACATTGTAAAACTTAAACTAAAATATTTATACTAAAAACGACATACAAAGAAAATTAAAAACTAACTAACTCCCTCTTCTTGCTTTTCTTCTCTCTTTTATATGTGAAATATCTTCCCCACTTGTTCTGAGCAGATCCCACTTCCTTTTACAACCATTGGATCAGTCAAATGCATTTTGGCCATTGATTCAATTTTGGCGGGAAAATAGGGTTTTGACCTGTTGGGGTTGAGTGCAAGGGTTGAAGAGGCATTAAATGTCTTTTGGAGTTTGGTGGAGGTGGAGTGATAAGGAGGGGATAAGGTGAGCTGGAGGTGTGGGAAGCCTGGTTTTGCAGGCTAGTTGGTGGGAAGATGAAGAAAAGGCGGGTAAAAGGGGGTTTGACTGGTGAGAGTTGACTGGGCTTTATTATATTATGAAGGGGGTCAAAAGGCAGTGGTCCAATTAGCTATGGCAGGGGTCACGGGGGTTTGACAAGGGTCCAAGGGTATTAAGGGTTTAATAATACAAGGACCTATTTGTAATTTCTGAAAATACAGAGACCAGTGCTGCCAATTCTGCAAAGTTGCTCCAAGGGACTAAAAGTGATAAGCTCCAATAGTATAAGGACCAAACTTGACATTTTCAAATTTCCAAGGACCATTTTTGCCAATTTTTAAACTTGGAGGACCAAACTTGTAATTTCTCAAAACTTTTGATATTTTTCACCAAAGGACTAATTTTGACAAGTTATGATTTTAAAAGGACCTTTGGTGACTTTTCTTTTGAAATTAAGTGCTCAGGGACTATTTCTGACAACTTTTGAAACTTGGGGGGACTGAAACTGCCAATTATGCAAACTTAGCTCATTTTTCATCTGATTTTAAACATTTTGCATCTGAAACATATAAAATGCAATTTTGAGATATTTTCAGTATTTTGATGCATTTCTGAGCATTTTTAAATGTTTTGCAGTTCAGATTTGACAAAAAATGATGAGTATTTACACACTCATCAATCCCCCACACTAAACTATTGCTAGTCCCTAGCAATCTTTTGAGAAAACTTAATGGATTTGAATCTCTTTACCAAAAGCCATTACTTCTGGAGTAGCCAAATGTTTTAGTTCAAGTAAGAACCATGGTACACCGATGACCATGTAATTTTGAGCAAACTACCAGCTTCCAACGGATTTGATTTGTCTTTACCAGAAGCCGTTTGCTTCTGGACTAGCCAACTCTTAGATAAATTATCAATATTATCTTTGGTGAGTCGATTACCAATTATGGTTTTTCCACTGCCTTTACCACAAGCCATAAACTTGCGGGCTAGCCAACTCTTCACTAATTAAAGATATGGTGAGATGAATACCATACAATTTTGGGCAAATTGCAAGCCATCAACGGATTTGAGATATCTTTACCAAGAGCCGTTTGCTCCTGGATTAGCCAATCCTTTTGTTTATAAGACAAGGTGGACTGATAACCAATTGAGTAAGTGCAAAAACACTTACTTAAAAAACAATTTTGGCCAAAAATAGGGGAATTAGGCGGTATAATTACATGATAAAATTCGTGAGAATTCCCCCCCACACTCAGAAATGAATTTTGCCCTCAATATTCAAAGTACCGGCGGTTATGCCGAAACTGAGAACGTAAAAGGGAAATACTACGGCCATTATTTGAAATTATTTTTATTTTTTTATTTTTTATTTATATATTTATTTATTTTTAGATAAAACAGCGGGGGAAACTCCCCCACACTAGGGTGGTACACACGGGTGAAAACCCATGTTTAACTACTGTTTTTGATTACCGAGTCGCTAGCTTGACTCGACCCCGAATTAATTTGTTCATGGGGAAGTAAGTGGAAGAGACAATCTCCATCGGACTTTCATTCAAGATGTTTGGACAAACATTTGAGGCACGTGAAAGTTCCACACCGATGAGATATACATAGAACCGGCTAAAAAATAATAAATGAAAATGTCGGGGTCAAAGATAGTGTCTTCATTCCCGAAGGAGTGAAGATGAAGAGAAATCACAAGATATTTGAGGAAAGGAAGAAAGATTTTGATAACAATCAAGATCCATTCATCATCCTCAAATGTAGACATATCGGGAGGAAGGGTGAGGGTAGTATCATTAATAAGCAAACTCGTATGATAGAGTACACCTTCCTCCGAGCTAATATCATCCTCAAGATCAAAATAGAAATGATCATGTTCCGGAGGAGATATGTCATGAGAGAGTTCACCGGAGAACTCTTCATGAAGAGAATCATTCACATGAAGTGAAATTGTGAACTCTTGTTCCATTGTGGGCTCATCACTATTCTTGGTCTGAGTATCAAAGAGTGGATTCTCAGAAATTAAAGTGAATTCAGAGTCGAATTCAAATAGAGGATTAGTGAGAGTTGTTTTGAATGCTTCAGGAACAAAGTGATCAATATTCTCTATTGGACTGTTGGGATAAGAAGTGAGTGAACGATCATTATCAAGGAGACTTTCAGTCTCTCCCAGATCGGCTTCGAAATCAAAGAGAACATCGCTACTTTCTGATGAAAGTGGATTGATGTGAGTGAGTTCATCGGTGAACTCCTCAAGAAGATGATCAGCATCAGATTGTGGAAGTGATGCCTCAACATACTCGATGTTTCCATAGGAAGCACAATCGTCGCTAAGATCAGAGACAGTTTCAAAATGATCCATTGAACACTCAAGAGGGGAAAGAGAATCACACATATGATCAGAAGTTCCCTGTGACTCTCTCGGGATTGGGACAAGGTTCTCAACACTAGACTTTATGAATTCGTCCGATTCCTTTTCAGGAACAGTGTCAAGATGCTCGTCCCCCATGTTCAGAGAGTGAGTGGGAGCTTCGAGTGTGATAGCAGTTGTTTGAGATGGAATCTCAACTGCTGGGATATCAACTGACTGAGGGAGTTGAGAAATAATATTAAAAGGATAAAAACTCTCCTCGTCATCATCATACATAGCTGCCTTAAGAAATTGGGAACGCCTTAGAGCTGCTTGCTCTAGGACTAATAATTCTTCCCTAGATTGGCGGGCCTCTCGTTCTTCGGCTAGCAATTCTCCCATGGTTTTCTCACCACTCACTTGATTCTTAAAGTTTTGAATCATATCATCAAGTGTTTTCATTGCGGTTTCAAAATTTTGGGAGATTTCTTGAGACAACGGCTCAGGTGGAGTTTGAACCGTATGGTGCTGTGGAGGTTGGAAATTGTCAAACCTGTAAGAGTCATGATTGTTACAAGGAAATGGATTCCCTATTTGACAATCAGAGCTGAAATGGGGACCTCCACAGTACTCACAACAGTAAAACTGTTGAGTCTGGACTGGTGAATTATATGGACATTGGTCATAACCAAAGCTCTGAGCATCACCGGAAAAATGTTCATAGACAAACGTGTTTCCGGATTGACACTCAAATCCTTGGTGAGGACCTCCACAAAATTCACAGTAGTTATGTTGATTATATGAAGATAAGTCGGGCTGTGGTGGGTAATTGGAAAAGTTTGAGGGGTCGTTAAATGAGTTCAGATTAGGATCATAATCAAATGAATTCCTCGAACCACAAAACAAACAACTCCCGTTATGAATATCATTACCACATTGTACACACGTACACCAACGACAGGGTGAACCAAAAAGAGGCTCACCACAACCGACACAAGGAATAAACGATTTCATTTGAGAGTTATGAGAAGGAATCAGTTTATTCAAAGAATCAACAAAACCAACATGGTGACCCGAATGACTATCAAGTCTCGAAGAACATTTTGAAAAATCCGGAGGTGGGACAAGTGGTGTGCTCTGAGAGCTAGCAATTTCCACCACTTCCGTTATGGTCTCTGGTTCTGATTCTTGAGAAACGTGAAGATTAAGCAAGTCATTCTTGCTAGTCACCGGTCTAAATTCTGCATGTTTGCTTTTAACCGTAAATCGTGAAAGTTTAGGATCAATTTTAGACGGCTTAGGAGCAATCGATGGGTTAGATATTTGGATAACCGTAGGTTGGACGTATTTAGCACTTCCATTATCAGATGGAAGTACCTGGTCCTTTGTCACCCCGGTTTCTCGTTCCATTTCCCTACGCAGGATTAATGGATCATCACGAACAACACGAATTCTTGACATTTGTGATAAAGTCTGAAGTTTTTCAACTTTGTCCCAGAATTCGTCGTAGTCGAGAGATTCCATGAGAATAGAAGAAGTTAGAATCAAATGGATAGAGGGTAAAGGGATAAAGAATCAAAAAGGGTAAGAGGGTAAAGAGGAATATTTTTGATATTTTTGAAAAACATTTTGCAAAAACAAAGAATGAAAATCTTTTTGGGTTTTTGATCTTTATAAGAAAATATAAATACATACAGATGGTATAAACAAGGAGTGAATATTCAAATCACTAATCTGCTAAACGGAAGATAATCAGCACAGCTCCCCGGCAGCGGCGCCAAAAATTTGATTCGCTCCCAGACGGTCAAGCTTTATCACGCAAGCTAGCCACTTGTGAATGGCCAACCGTAACAAACTTAAAACAGTCCGGAAACAAATGCAATGAAGATCAGGAGAGTATAGTGTTTCCCCGGGTCGTTATGTCCCAGCGAGCTATGCGATGAATCACCAAACGAATAGTGATCGAGAGATTTGAACGGAAAAAGGGATTTGAATTATTATAACTACAGAAATAGCCTATAATTACAAAGGCTTAAATGCAAATTAAAGAAAATTAAAAATATAAAATATATTAAATAAACGCTATCACTATTTGCAAAATGATGATTTTGATTTTTCTTTTATAAAACTTAATTAAATACTACGTGACGTACAAAAGAAAATGTGAGACTATAGCAATATTAATCCTAAAAATATGAAAATGACATTTTTACAAACCTAATGATAAAATAAAATTTTTAGAAAAAGAAAATTATTTTTAAAACTATTTATCTAATTATTATTAATTAAGAACTAATTTTACTTATTTAATAATATCCTAAAATACAAAAAAATATGAAATAAAGCTATAAAAATAAAATTATGACTTGGAAAAATCTAAAATAACAAAAGAGAATTTTCAAAACTAATTTTATATTTTTCTGATTATTTTTGTATTTTCTATGAATTAAAAACTATTTAAAACTACTTAAATTGCTTAAAAATACAAATTTAACTAAGAAAAATCTGGAAAAATATTTTTTTTGACTTTTTATATTTATCTTAATCTAGGAAAAATGAAAAATTATTTTTTTGAAACTTTTCTGAATTAATTGTATTAAAAGCTAATTAAAAAGGCCTAAAAACTGATTTAAATCAAGAAAAATACCAAACAGACTTAGAAAAATCTGAAAAATTCAAGAAAAGTCTAAAATATTATTATGAATCTAGGAAAAATATAAAAACAGGGGGTTGTGTGAAGGAATATGAGGCTGCAGTTACAAGTGCTTATAAATAAGCACTCAGGATAAGCTAAAAGGACCAAATGACCACCAAACTGTCACAGAAGCTCTAATAAGCTAAAAGTACTAAAAAGCAACTAGATACTACTAACCTAAACCACTAAAATACAAATTACAAAGATTTGATGATAAGAGCTTAAGTGCAAAAACAGTTTTGAGGCCTACTTTGAAGCTTAAGCACAAGCCACCTAAATAAGCTAAACTCAAAACTAAAAGAAGGAACCTAAAGTAGACCTGGGTGGCTACTTCTAAACCAAGGATGAGCCTTGGATAAGCTCTGATGAGCTGGGTACAAGCCCTGCAAGACCCTGTGCAGACTCAGTATTCACTGAGTCAGTGCATATGGTAAATAAGCCCAAGTTGATGACCCATTTTGGAGCTTATAAAAATTTGACAAAAATCTACAAAAATGATAATAAGAAAATATACCAACTGAAGTTTTTAAACCTACAATTTCATTTGATTTGGCCTAGAAATGAGCTCATGAAAATTCACCCCAGTTGGGCTCAAAATGATTTTTCAGTTTTTGACTTTTTAAAGCAGTTTTGATTATTTGACTTTGGTGAACTTTGAAACCAATTTATCCACTGAATGTGATGTTAAATGATGAAATGAACCTACTGCAAGCTTTGTCTATGAATTTTAAACACTAAACAAGTTTTTGATTTGACAGAATCTCAACAGATATGCATCTAAGACAGATTAAAGGTGATTTGACTTTTGAATGTATGCAAAGGCAATATTAGGACAGGTATGAGTGTAAGTGAGCTAAACAAGCCTAGACCAACAAATCTTACCCACTGAACAAACCTAAATCACAGCTAAACCAACAGATCCAAACACAACTTTTATGACTGATTTGCAAGTAAAATTGAACTAAACACTGCACTAGCTAGTTTTAATGATCAAACTGAGTCTAACTACTCTAAATACAACATAATAAACAAGTTTGAACAGTTTATGATTACAAATACAAGTACAAACACAATATGAAAACTGATTGAAAATGGAAAGTGAGACAGCTACTCACAGATGTCCAGCTTGTTTTGTAGGCTAAGACCAGAACCCAAGACCACTACACTAAGCCATTTCCAACCCCAAATAAGCACTGCATCAACCCATTATCCATTTCCAATACCAACTGCACCCAGTTTGACTTTCATTGACCAAGTACCCAAGTTCTTTGAAACTGAATTGTGAGCTTACTCAAAGCTATAATAAGCTTGAATAAGCTTGTTTGAGCTTAAAAACAAGCTACTAAGAGCTTGACTATGAGAATTTGAAATGGAACTTTGCAACAGTAAACACAAGAACATGAATTTTAACTAAACTTTGAAATTGATTCTTAAAAACAGATTACAATGATAACATAACTTGAATTTAGATCATAGAAACAAAAGTTTACATTGTAAAACTTAAACTAAAATATTTATACTAAAAACGACATACAAAGAAAATTAAAAACTAACTAACTCCCTCTTCTTGCTTTTCTTCTCTCTTTTATATGTGAAATATCTTCCCCACTTGTTCTGAGCATATCCCACTTCCTTTTACAACCATTGGATAAGTCAAATGCATTTTGGCCATTGATTCAATTTTGGCGGGAAAATATGGTTTTGACCTGTTGGGGTTGAGTGCAAGGGTTGAAGAGGCATTAAATGTCTTTTGGAGTTTGGTGGAGGTAGAGTGATAAGGAGGGGATAAGGTTAGCTGGAGGTGTGGGAAGCCTGGTTTTGCAGGCTAGTTGGTGGGAAGATGAAGAAAAGGCGGGTAAAAGGGGGTTTGACTGGTGAGAGTTGACTGGGCTTTATTATATTATGAAGGGGGTCAAAAGTCAGGGGTCCAATTAGCTATGGCAGGGGTCACGGGGGTTTGACAAGGGTCCAAGGGTATTAAGGGTTTAATAATACAAGGACCTATTTGTAATTTCTGAAAATACAGGGACCAATGCTGCCAATTCTGCAAAGTTGCTCCAAGGGACTAAAATTGATAAGCTCCAATAGTATAAGGACCAAACTTGACATTTTCAAATTTCCAAGGACCATTTTTGCCAATTTTTAAACTTGGAGTACCAAACTTGTAATTTCTCAAAACTTTTGATATTTTTCACCAAAGGACTAATTTTGACAAGTTATGATTTTAAAAGGACCTTTGGTGACTTTTCTTTTGAAATTAAGTGCTCAGGGACTATTTCTGACAACTTTTGAAACTTGGGGGACTGAAACTGCCAATTATGCAAACTTAGCTCATTTTTCATCTGATTTTAAACATTTTGCATCTGAAACATATAAAATGCAATTTTGAGATATTTTCAGTATTTTGATGCATTTCTGAGCATTTTTAAATGTTTTGCAGTTCAGATTTGACCAAAAATGATGAGTATTTACACACTCATCAGTTAAACTCTTGGCTAACTTTGAACACCAGAAGGTTAATGATCTTAGATAAAAATCCAAACTTAAATGGGCTTTAGAGGGTGATGATAGTTCACAATATTTTCATGGCATCATCAATAATAGGCGTAATAGGTCAAAGATAAATGGCCTCAATATACATGGTGATTGGATCACATAGCCTTTAATAATTGAAAATCATATCCTTAACTTCTTTAGTACTCGTTTCAAAGAAGAAAATTGCTCAAGACCGCAATTTACAAGTAGCCTTTTTAGGCAGTTTTCCCCCGATGATATTCAACTTCTTGACTGCTCTTTTACAACTCTTGAAATTAAATAGGCAGTATGGGATTGTGGTAGTGCCAAATATTTGGGTCCGGACGGGTTTACTTTCAATTTTTTCAAGAAGCATTGCGATATCGTCGAACATGATGTCGTCTCATATGTCAAAGATTTTGAAGTTTCAGCTCACATCCCCAAAGGATGTAACTCGTCTTTCATCACCCTTGTCACAAAAGGTGGAAGAACCTTTAACAATTAGTGACTTTAGGCCAATTAGCTTCATTAGATGTCAATATAAAATCATAGCCAAGATTCATACAAAACGCCTCTCACGTGTGATATCTTCGGTTATTTTAGGGATGTTCAAATGGCTTTTATCAAAGGTCGAGAAATTATTTTAATGGTGGATGAAATTATTGCTTGGGCTAAAAAAAATACAAAAAACGGCTTATGTTTCTTAAAGTCGACTTTGAAAAAGCTTTTGACTCCTTGATTTTGTCATCTTTTCTGTTCTTGAGCAAATGGGGTTTAGCTCCAAATGGAGGAGGTGGATTTGGTCTTGCCTTAATTCGGCCTATGCTTCGGTCCTTGTTAATGGTTCTCCTACTAAATAGTTTAAAATGGAAATAGGTCTTCATCAAGGTGATCCTCTATCTCCTTTTTTATTTATCTTAGCGGTTGAAGCACTTAATGTTGCTATTCTTGAAGCAATAAATATGTATCTTTTCATGGTGTTAAAGAGGAGAACGAGTAGTTTCATATATCTCATATTCAATTTGCGGATGATGCCTTAATCATGGGGGAATGGTCCCTCACGAATTCCTTAAACTTGTCTAGAATCCTTACTTGTTTTCACCTCACTTCTGGTCTTAAGGTAAATTTTAATAAAAGTAAGCTTTTTGGAATTAGCGTTTCTAATGTCGAATTATACTCCATTGCCTCCATCATGGGGTTTCTTGCCTCTCAATTTCTTCGCATCTATCTTGGTCTTCCTATAGGTACAAAAATGTCAAGATGCAATAATTGAAACCTCTTGTGGATAAATTCCAAAAACGACTCTCAAAGTGGAAGTCGAAATCACTTTCTATTATTGGACGTGTCACTCTTATTAAATCCGTCCTCAATAGCTTGGGAGTCTACTACTTCTCCACCTTCAAATCCCCAAAAAAGATCATTAGCAAGCTTGAAAAGTATTAGGATGGAATTCTTTTGGGGTGGCAACAATGATAAAAATAAAACATGGATTGCTTGGAAAAAATTCATATCACCACGTGTCAATTGTGGTCTTTAGGATCAGAATTTCTACTGAGCCGTCGTGGGCACTTTTTGATCAAGTCTTTGTAGAGGGACGACGTCGCTCTTTGGATGGGACGCCGTCAGGTTCTGTTGATCAGCCTTGAGTGTCTTCGATCTTGACTTTTCCGTTTTCTTCATGTTTTTGCTCCTTTTCGTCCAAATGTGCTTCATTCCAGCATTTTGCTTCCAAAAGACCTAAAAAGTGAAAAGGAACGAAATTAATCAGTAACGAATATAAAATGTGTCGAAATAGGGCTTAAATGACCCCCTAAAAGCGTATGTTTTAAATCCTTATCAGTGATCGACACGGTACATACCAACTATGCTACACTGATCGGGTATACTGCTCGTTAGTGTTTGTTATAGGTTAAGTCGGCTAAATATAAATGTAAAACTTGAATTCAAAAATAGACCTATACACAATGGAACACATCAAATAGCAGTTCTTTTGATTTTGCGTGTAAGAACTCTATTGGTAAATCTAGAGGAATTCTTGCGGTGTGGGATACATCTTGTTTCTCTTTGATCAACTATTCGAAAGGTAACGGTTTTCTTTCTCTTATAGGAAATTGGTGTAACATTGAAATCTTATTGTCTTATCATTGTTGTGTATGCTTCACAAGATAACAGAGAAAAGAAGATACTTTGGAATGATCTTTCTCGGCTAATCACTTTCCACAATACATTTTCTATTCTTTTAGGTGACTTTAATGAAGTTAGATCCGAATCAGAACGTATGGGAACTATATTTGATCCAAGAGGGGCTGCCAAGTTCAATGATTTTATCTCCCTCACGGGCCTTTGTGATCTTCCTATGGGAGGGAAACAGTTCACTCGAATGGATAACCTTGGCTCAAAACTTAGCAAAATTGATCGAGTGCTTGTTTATAATCAGGTCATTCAAAGGTGGCCAAATTCCCATATATTTGTTCTTCCAAGAGAATTTTCTGATCACACTCCTTTATTACTCATTAGAGGTGGCAAAAGAAAAAAGATGTGCTAAATGGGCAATTTTTTTAAAGATTTGAGCACATTTAGCCCCCTCTTTTTTTTGAAATGGGCACATATAGCCCATTGAAAACTTAAATGGGCACTAACGGGCACATTTTTTCTCAATTGTAGAACATTACGATCGTTTTAAAGAAATTTGTTTATATAATATATTTTAGTTTTTTAATATAAATAAGATATTACGTTTAAACAGTTTATTTCGTCATTTTAGGTCTTTTATTAAGCGATTTGTATAACATGTGCCCGTTTGGCCCGTGCCCGTTTAGCCCGTGCCCGTTTAAGCCCGTGCCCATTCTAGCCCGTGCCCGCCTCGCCCGCCCGTTTTGGCACCTCTATTACTCATGAATTCAACAGTGGACTACGGTCCTACTCCATTCAAGCTATACAATTCATGGATTGACCACAATGATGTCGTCTCATATGTCAAAGATTTGAATTTTTTCAAGAAGCATTGCGATATTGTCAAACATGATGTCGTCTTATATGTCAAAGATTTTGAATTTTCGGCTCACATCCCCAAAGGATGTAACTCGTCTTTCATTACTCTTGTCCCAAAGGTGGAAGAACCTTTAACAGTTGGTGACTTTATGCAAATTAGCCTCATTGGATGTCAATATAAAATCATAGCCAAGATTCTTACAAAACGCCTCTCACGTGTGATATCTTCGGTTATTGGAGATGTTCAAATGGCTTTTATCAAAGGTCAAAAAATTATTGACGGACCTTTAATGGTGTATGAAATTATTTCTTGAGATAAAAAATACAAAAAGCGGCTTATGTTTTTTAAAGTCGACTTTGAAAAATCTTTCGACTCCTTGATTTGTTCCTCTTTTATGTTCTTGAGCAAATGGGGTTTAGCTCCAAATGGAGGAGGTGGATTTGGTCTCGCCTTAACTCGGCCTATGCTTCGGTCCTTGTTAATGGTTCTCCTACCAAAGAGTTTAAAATGGAGAGAGGTATTCGTCAAGGTCATCCTCTATCCCCTTTTTTATTTATCTTAGCGGTTGAAGCACTTAATGTTGCTATCCTTGAAGCAACAAATAGGGATCTTTTACATGGTGTTAAAGTGGGGAACGAAAAGTTTCATATATCTCATATTCAATTTGCGGATGATGCCTTAATCATGGGGGAATGGTCCCTCACGAATTCCTTAAACTTGTCTAGAATCCTTACTTGTTTCACCTCGCTTCTGGTCTTAAGGTAAATTTTAATGAAAGTAAGCTTTTTGGGATTGGCGTTTCCAATGTCGAATTATACTCCATTGCCTCCTCCATGGGGTGTCTTGCCTCCCACTTCCTTTGCATCTATCTTGGTCTTCCTATAGGTGCAAATATGTCAAGATGCAATAATTGGAAAGCTCTTGTGGATAAATTCCAAAAACGACTCTCAAAGTGGAAGTTGAAGTCACTTTCTATTGCTGGGCGTGTCACCCTTATTAAGTTTGTCCTCAATAGCTTGGGAGTCTACTACTTCTCCACCTTCAAGGCCCCAAAAAAGATCATTGCCAAGCTTGAAAGTATTAGGAGGGAATTTTTTTGGGTGGAAACAATGATGAAAATAAAACATGGATTGCTTGGGAAAAAGTCATATCACCACGTGTCAATGGTGGTCTTGGTATTGGTAGTCTTTGTATCACCAACCAAGCGTTATTAGTTAAACGGTGGTGGAGATTTTGTGTTGAGGATCAAGCTTTGTGGTGCAAGGTCATCCGCTTTATACATGGGCCATTAGTTGGCATGTTTGTTAACATCACAATAAAGTATAAGTCTGGCCCATGGCATTATATAATGAAGCTTAATGATGATTTACAACGCAACGGGATCAACTTACCCTCGATGTTCAAGAGAAAAGTGGTGAATGGCCAAGGAATTAGTTTTTGGAATGATATTTGGTTGGGTGGTCCGTCCCTCTCATCTTCATTCCCCAGGTTATATCGTCTTGATGCTAATCCTAATTGTCTTGTAAGTGAAGAATTCCTACTGCTAATTCTCCTTCTTCAACTATTGCTCATGTTTCACCTACTGCTAGTCCATATTTTAACACGGTGATGTGTTTATCTTCTCCTCCTGGCCTTATCTTCCACTAGGCTTGGAGGAGGGATATCCGGACAACCCATGAGTTGGAAGAGCTCAATAGTCTAATCAACTTACTCGCCCAGGCACACCTATCCGAGAAACCTGACTCTTGGGAATGTACACTTCACAATTCAAGAAGCTTCACTGTATAAGGTATGCGTTCAAACATCACATCCATGACAAACCTTGCTGATGGACATCCCACAAGATGGAATAAAGATCTACCAATAAAGATCAACATAAACACTTGGCGAGTTTCTAATGGTAGGCTGCCAACAAGATCAAACCTTGATCTTCGGGGCATTGATTTACATTCGGTTAGATGTCCGATCTGTGATAATGATATAGAAATGGAAGATCATGTGTTTGTATCATGTCCCATAGCCGTAGATATTTGGAAACAAGTTCTAAAGTGGTGGAGAGTAGATAACGTGTCGATGCAAAATCTTCTTGAAGTCATCAATCTAGCTGATCGTGCTCCCATCCAAGGAAATCATTTAAACTTCTTCGATTTGGTGGTTCAGAACAATTTGGTCCATTTGGAGATATAGAAACAACACCGTTTTCTCACTAAAAAGGACAAGCAAAGATCTTCTCAACGAAATTAAACTATCTTCATTTAATTGGACTTTTAGTAGATGTAAACAATCTTCTTTTAATTGGATAAAGTGGTGTAATTACCTTTGTAACACTCTATCCCCTACCATGTAATACCTACTAGCTCCTCGTTCGTTTTTAATAAATCCGTTGTTATAAAAAAAATAAATATATATCCATTTTAAAAACTAACAATATTTAACATAACATGTGAAATTTAATACAGACAGTTATGTATTCCATTTAAAATATACATCCAGCTTAAAATAATAAAAACTTCAACGCTTCACTCTAGAATAAAAAAGTAATAAGCCTAGACTAGAATAAAAAATAGAAAAAGAAATTCTCATGGTATTTAACCATCATAACATTGGAAAAAGCACATAATCATATCAAAAAAACCCATATCATTCATTCACATTCTATTCATGGTGGTTTTCTCACACACAAATTGGCGTAAGCCAACAATTCGCACCCTTGACCGGCCTTCCATATTCTTAGCCGGAGCTGTTACCGCTTTACTATGCCTTTGGGCCTTCTTCTTCCTCTCAACACTCGACTCAAACCCTATTTTCAATAATAATAACTCATGCAAATGTAACCAACCCGACCCTGCTTTCGACCTCGAGTCCGACCCACCCGTTACCACCTTTTACGACGACCCATCTTTCGGTTACACTATTGATAAGAGAATTAAAAACTGGGATCATAAGAGAAAGATATGGCTTGATGTCCATCCTTCTTTTGAACCTAAGTCGAAGGATCGTGTGTTTATTGTCACGGGGTCTAAGTCGACCCCGTGTAAGGGTCCTGCTGGGGACCATTATTTGTTAAGGTTTTATAGGAATAAAGTTGATTATTGTCGTATTCATGGGTACGATATATTTTATAATAATGTGTTGTTGGATCCAGAAATGCCTTCATGTTGGGCCAAGATCGCAGCTGTTAGAGCCGCGATGGTGGCCCATCCGGAAGCTGAGTGGATCTGGTGGCTTGATGAAGATGCGGTTTTTACGGACATGGAGTATAAAATTCCTTTTCATAAGTATAAAGATTATAATTTTGTTGTTCATGGTTGGCCGAAAGAGGTGTATGAGAGGAAAAGCTGGCTAGGGTTAAATGCGGGTTCTTTTTTGATTAGGAACTGTCAATGGTCGCTCGATTTTCTGGAGTCGTGGGCCGATATGGGCCCACGCTCTGAAAACTACGAGAAATGGGCTGGGGTTTTATCGGATGTTTTTAAGCATGAGAATGATGATCAGACTGCTTTGGCTTATTTGTTGCTTAAGGATCATGAAAAATGGTATGGGAAAAAAATGTTAATCGAGACCGGGTATTATTTAGAAGGCTATTGGGTAATGATTGTCGACACTTTGAAAAATATAACCGAGAGGTATTTGGAGATAGAGACAAGGGCCGGGATGTTACGAAGGCGACACGCGGAAATGGTGAGTGAAAGATACGGCGTGTTGCGAGAACCGTCGCTAAAAGATGCGGGTAACGAGTATGGAAGCTGGAGACGGCCTTTTGTGACACATTTCGCGGGTTGTCAGCCTTGTAATGGGAAACATAACCCAGTGTTTACTGCAAAGGGTTGCAGGAATGCTATGAACAAGGCTTTGAACTTTGCTGATAATCAAGTTCTTCGGAATTATGGTTTTGTTCATAGGAATTTATCGGATTCGTCTGTTGTTTCGCCGCTCCCGTTTGATTATCCGGCGTGATTAGAATATAGATTAATGAAATTATTGTGTTTTAGTCTTGTGTTCCCTTTTTTGAACATATTTTGGAGCTAGTTTTAGTATAAAAATAAAAGCTTCATTTGTGGTTAAAGCATTTGATTGGATGAATGTGTTTATTATTATGGATTGTATATTGATTTTATAAAATCAAATAGTGAGACAAAAACCTTATTAGGATTGATTTCCTTGATAAAAAGATTGCGGGGAACAAATGGAAATTGCATTAATTTGTTACTATATATGAAGTATAAATAGTAAATACTATATTCAGATGAACTTTACAAAAAGATATTTAGAAAATTTGGTGAACGAAAATAATTTGTTAAAAAAAGAGTTGGTAATGAAGGGAAAAAAAAAAAAGCAAGTGGGCTTAAAAGACGTGAGAAAAAAGTAAACTCTACAAAAAAATATTCACAAACAAATTTTTAGACGTATAATTTTATTTATAATAAAAAACTATAAACTTATTTATATTTAAAAAAAAATATAGTTTAATAAGTTAAAAGTTTAAAACTGATAGAAAACACGAAACAAAAACTAATAAAAAATTATGTTATACTGTAAACAAAAATGAGCAAGAGAGAACTCTTGTGTTCTACTGTAGACAAGAGTTAGCCAGAGGGGTGGATGACAAAACATCACAAGATAACTATGATATACGAAGTATCATTTTTGAGTTGGCCGTTATAAGGATCTCTTAAAATACATTTTTGTACCTCTCATGTTTTTTTTTTTTTTTTTTTTTTAATTTTTTTATTGTTATTTTTTTTATATTAAAAAACTATACATAATTTAATAAGTCAAAAGCTTAAAACTAATAAAAAATACATAAATAATAAAAAACTGTGTTATGCTAAAAAAAAATTAGAATGAACCAATGGAGTAAAGGACAAAACATCACATCATCCAAAGGTACCTATACCATATCTATTTTGAGTTATGATAAATAACTCAACTTAAATCAGTGTGTTAACGTCTTACTCCGAGTACCGTTGGTTGTTGTGACCATGGTCATATCAAATTAAAAAGCCTATATTTAATACGGTTATTAACTTCTACTCCGTAAAATACAAATACTATACTTGAGTAGGTTGTAACAGCTTTCGTGTGAACTGGGCATGTTTTGATGTGAACAAATTTACTCTCAAACTTGTGTTTAAATATAGAAAATCAAGAATTATGGCTAAAAGATTTTAAGACATTATTTTTATCATTAATCTTCTTTCATATTTCACTTTCCCCAAACGAGGGATTTACGGATGGCCAACCCCGATTGGAAAACAAAATACAATAACCGATGAAGTGTCAATTATCTCAAAGTAACTTGCAATTTTTAAATGCATAGTTTAATATATAGATTCATTCATTATTTTGTTTGAATTCAAAATGGTAAGAACAATATGCAAAAACCTACAAAATATTAGAAGATAGCTTAAATTAAAAATTTAAGCATTATAATGAAACTAAACCGTGACTGTTTGCACTACAAAATTTTCAATTTTTTCACTAAAAATGAAACTAAAACGAAGCATTTATTTATTCTTTTCTTGAAACTATATAATCCAAAGAATAACTTTAAGCTGTGCTACATAGCAAGCAAAGCATCTTCTAAAAAGTCAAAGGTTTAAGCCTCAAATATTGTGCGATTAAATTGTATTCACGTGAAGTACTGAGTTTTCCATGATCCAAACGGGATCTCAACCTAGGTTCAAAAAGAAAAAAAAAAAAAAAAAAAAAAAAAAAGAAAAAAGAAAAAAAAAAAAAAAAAATGAAGGATCTCAACCAATTAATAATGGTCATTTTAAATTATTGTAATAGTAAAGATTCTATAAATTACTAATTTAATGAACATACATAGGGACGTCTCATAAATTTCGATCGTTCGGTGTCATCACTATTAAGAGGTTTTTAAACGGGTCCTGCTACGCAGACACCCCCTACATGGGGTGTTTGCATTTTGTGTAGTTTTCTCAATCATTGGGGAGGTGATGGGGGTGTTTTTCTCGATTTCCGCACTAAAAGTTGGTGCTGTTTGGGTTGCTGTGGCAGCAAGGTTAGTATATATATATATATATATATATATATATTTTAGTTTTAGAACCTTTTTTAAAAAGTTTTACAACTTTTTTTTTTAGTTTTACAACTTTTTTTTTTACAAGTTTTCTTTTTGTTTTACAACTATAAATTCAGTTTTATAACTTAAAAAAAAAACCGTTGTCGGAAAATTTTTGAGGCTCAGATTCGAAGGTTGCAAAGTGAGATTTTATCTCATTTTACCATCCATTCGGTTTCGGTTATCATCATCACCTCGGAAAATTTTGAGGCTCAAAAATCATCATCGCCTCGGAAAATTTTAAGGCTAAAAAATCATCATCGCCTCGGAAAATTTTAAGGCTAAAAAATCATCATCGCCTCGGAAAATTTTTAGGCTCAAACTCGAAGGTTGCAAAGTGAGATTTGATCTCACTTTACTGTCCATTCGGTTTCGGTTATCATCATCGCCTCAGAAAATTTTAAGGCTCAAAAATCATAATCGCCTCGGAAAATTTTTAGGCTAAAACTCGAGTTGCAAAGTGAGATTTGATTTCACTTTACCGTCCATTCGGTTTCGGTTATCATCATCGCCTCGGAAAATTTTAAGTCACAACTGCACAAAGTCACAAGTTCACAGGAACTGCACAAGTCTCACAAATCCAAAACTGCACAAGTCTCAAACTGCACAAGTCTCACCAAGTCTCAAACTGCACAAAGCTACAACACAAGTCTAACTGCACAAGTCACAAGTATTCAGGACACAAGCCTCACAAGTTCAACAATATTCACAAGTTACACGTTTTCAACATGAATGTGGTAAGTAGGATTCTAAAACTGCAAAAGTTCACAAGAAAGTAACTAAGATTCTCAAAGGGGAGCTGCTATGCGGGCACTTCAAGCTTATAATGCCACAAGAAAGCAACAACACCTCAACACCAACAAGAAATCTACAACACAAACTAAAGGGATAATCTACCTAGGCACCCCACAATCCACTTCCCAAGCAAGCAGAAAGCAACAACTAGAAAGCAGCAACCAACAACACCAACATCACCAACAAGAAAGCAGACAACACAAGTGGTCCACCACAACAAGCAAACACCACAAACAACCATGTCTAGTTTACCATTTGACACACAAGAGGTAAGGCTCAGATTATTAGCTCTTTATGAGATATAAACAATCATGTTGGCTGCAAATATGAATGTTGCAAAGTGAGATATAAACTCACTTTACCAACCATTCATATTTGCCATGCCAAAACTCGTAAGATTTTTTTTTTAATAAAAATCATCATTGCCTTTTTTTTTTAAAACCTATTTATTCATTTAAAGTTGCAAAGTGAGATAAAACTGCACTTTACCATCCAGTAATGAAACTGCATAGGCACCAAAAGTTTTCATTTAAAGTTGCAAAGTGAGATAAAACTGCACTTTACCATCCAGTAATGAAACTGCATATCACCTGCAAAACATCACCACAAAGTCTAATAAGTTTCTAACAACCAGATACCAAACAAGTTTCTAACAAGTTTTTAAACCAACCAGATACCAAACAGTTTTTAGATCTAAAAAGGTTTTAGATAATCAACGAAAACCAAACATATTTTTCAAACCAACCTCATATTTTTTTCAAGATCAAAAAAATATTCAAGATCTAAAAAAAATTTAGATCTAAAAACTTAAACAACGAAACAGATACGACCACAACATCACCACCACTCTCTAGTTTTTAGATCTAAAAAGTTTTTAAATAATCAACTAAAACCAAACATGTTTTTCAAAAAACCTCATATTTATTTGAAGATCATAAAAATATTCAAGATCTAAAAAAATTTTAGATCTAAAAACTTAAACAAAGATCTAAAAAATGTTTAGATCTAAAAACTTAAACACCGAAACAGATACGACCACAACATCACCACCACTCTCTAGTTTTTAAATCTAAAAAGTTTTTAGATAATCAATGAAAACCAAACATGTTTTTCAAACCAATCTCATATTTATTTGAAGATCATAAAAATATTCAAGATCTAAAAAAACTTTAGATCGAAAAAGTTAAACACCGAAACAGATACGACCACAACATCACTACCACTCTCTAGTTTTTAGATCTAAAAAGTTTTTAGATAATCAACAAAAACCAAACATGTTTTTCAAACCAACCTCATACTTATTTCAAGATCATAAAAATATTCAAGATCTAAAAAAATTTTAGATCTAAAAACTTAAACACCGAAACATATATGAACACAACATCACCACCACAACAGATACCACCACAACATCACCACATCTCTCTAAAAATATTATATGCAACCAATAGATCTAACAATTTTTATACTTGTTAGATCTAAAACAGTTTTTGATCTAAAATGTTTAGATCTAAAAACTTTAGAGAGAGAGAGAGAGAGAGAGAGAGAAAAACATGTGAGAGAGAAAGTACTCGTGTGTGAGGATTGAGAGAGAGAGAAACACATATATCAACTCAACAGCAAAAAACGCGTACACCTCCCACCACAAAAATGGAACGCGTAACACACATGTAGACCACACACATAATACTCTTTAAAAGAGTATTAGTTTTTTAAAAGTATTTTATAAAAAGTATTATAAATAAAAAGTATTATAAAAATTATTTTATAAAAGAGTATTATAAATAAAAAGTATTATAATTTGTATTTTATAAAAGTTGTATTAGTTTTTTAAAAGTATTATAAAAAGTTGTATTTTTAAAAGTATTAGTTTTTTAAAAATAAAACTAATATAAAAGTTTGTAAAAAAAAATGTAACAATAAATAAAGTTGTTAAAAATGTACAAAGTTATATTTTTTATAAAAGTTTGTTAAAAATAAAAGTTATAAAAGTTGTTGTGTTTTTTATTTTTTAGGTGTTCGGTACTGAAGTTGCTTTAACTGATTGGGTGCAATCTACTGCTCAATCGAACGGTTTTCTTATTGTTAAAGGAAGAACTAAAACCGATAGGGGCTATAAGCACTCAATCGAATTTAAGTGTTCTAGACATGGGACGTCTGCACGTGAAGGTTTAGAAGATGAACTTGAACGAGACTGGTACCGCTAAAATTAATTGCCCATTTAGATTACTGGCAAAATATATAAAAGGTCGAACTGGTACCACTAAAACTAGTGGTTGGATCTTGAGGGTCAAGTGTCTGAGGCATAATCATGATTTTGTAGACTCGTTCCATGGTTTTTCACAGGCAATGCGATTAAAAGAAAGTGAGTAAGTTTTGGTGGAGCAGTTGACAAAACATCAAGTAGCACCACGAATTATACTTTCTTCACTAAAAGAGAGCGATCCGAATAACGTGTCTAGCATTAAAACGATATATAATGCACAAAACAAGATACGCGCGCGTCAGTCGTGGTGATTTGACTCCGATACAACTCCTTTTAGTACATTTGAGGCGTAAAGGTTATACATATTACCCCAGGGTAAATGACCACACTAATGAGCTGGAGGAAATATTTTTTGTTCACCCGACGTCATATGCCCTGTGGACAACATTCCCGGAAATCATGCTGATGGACTCCACATACAACACCACGTTGTTTAAACTACCATTCTTTACAATTGTTGGAGTTACTTCAACAAACAGAACATTCTCAATGGCGTTTAGCTTTTTGAACTGTGAAAAAGAGCCAAATTTCAAATGGGTGTTGGAATGCGTTAAGTTGGTGATAGAAGAACAATATTACCCGCGGGTTATCGTCACCGACAGAGATTTAGCGTTGCTTGGGGCATGCAGAGCAGAATTCCCAAACGCTAATTGATTACTCTGTCGATGGCATATCAATCAAAATGTGCTTAAGCATTGCAGAAACAAATTCGCTACGCTAGAGGAGTATGAGTCCGTTAGATGGACATGGGATTTGATGGTTACAGCTCCGACCGAAGATGTGGTCACGCACTATTATCATCACCTACAGGATTTATTGGTCCAAAAACAGGGTACTTACCCATTAATACATTTTTTTATTATTATTTAATAAATAACTACTCGAATTGTTTTCTTACTTTATTAATTCATTGTTTTCTCAGATATTTTAAGGTATTTTAATAACTGGCTGCAACATTACGACCGCATGTTTGTGTCGTACATTACTGATCAATATCGCAGCTTCGGCCAGACAACAACATGTAGAGTTGAGGGTCAACACGCGTTGTTGAAGTTATACTTGGGCTTCACACAGTCCAGCTTAGACACGTTGTTGTGTTCGGTCGACAAGATTATAGCTGCGCAAGAAACTGCGATACGAGACTCTTGGAATACAAGCAAAATCAAGAAACTGCATTCATGTAAGGGCACACTATTTAACGAATTGCGGTATAATGTTTCAAGAGATGCTTTACTACTCATAATCGCAGAAAGTAAACGGGATGTGGACCCACATGAATGTGGTCATCAGTTGCGGTTAGTTTATGGTTTACCATGCTATCACGAATTGTATTACCTTCAGATTCATGGTATGTATTTTAAATTTATGCCTATCAAGTTATTCTCCCCGTCAATACCGATAATTTTAACTAGTCACTTTTTTCGAATACAGGATCTCCTATTCCGCTTAATGTTGTTGATAATTTTTGGAGAACACTAAGTGTTCCCTGGCCTAGAGTCCGAGATACTCATACGCCAGAAGAGCCTCAAGAGCCTCAAGAGCCTGAATATTTTTCTTGTCAAGATGACGTAGAAAAATTCCAAAATGTTTTTACCAAAGCATTGTTGTTTGTCAAGAAAAATATGTTAAACATGCTCAAAGGTATATACGCTCCTGAATCTGTGTCAACCTAACAACCTGCTGTTAAAGAAAGTACTCGTGGACGTCCGAGCGCAAAAGACAAAAAATCCAAGGCTAAACAAAATATCTCAGATTTGAACAAAGAACCCCCCACAGGGCACCGCAGAAGCTATACAAAACCTAAAAAATTCCGTGACTTAAATGAAGAAACTGCGAGACATAGTTCATACGTGGGAGAGCCTTCTAATGTCCCAGACTTGAACGAAGAAACTAGCGAGGGCGATTTAAGACACGACTTGTACATTCCAAATGACAGTAGCGAATATTTTATGGCTCGAATTCCACCTCTTTTCCAACGGTGGATCCTAGGGATTCTTAACGTGGAAGGTGATGGAAATTGTGGCTATCGAGCTCTTGTCGTAGGTCTTGGCCATCCCGAACAAATATGGCCCATAATTCGAACTATTGTCAGGGAAGAGGTAGACAATAACCGGGAAGTTTACATGCAAATGTGGGGGAGGGTATGGTTTACAACTATGGTCAACTCACTGAATTGGTTTGAATCAGGTCCAACACCCTACGGTTACTGGATGATTATGCCAGACATGGGCGTGGCTATTGCTACAGCTCTTAACCGTCCCATTGTATGCATATCCAATTTACAATCTGTTACGTGTCTTTCGCTGAGAGATGGTCCAGATACATCACAACTATTGTCCCCCGTTGTGATTCTTCGTGTGGGGGAAGACCAAGCTGCTCACTACGTTCACGCGTGTAGAAAACTAGAAGGGGGGTTGAATAGTTTACCAATTAAAAACTTTGTTTTGAAACTTATTAAAAGATCAATTGATATTGATTTTGGATATGTTGATGAAATATGCAAGCAATATGTAAAGAGTAAGTAAGGAAAGAAATGATCAAACCACAACAAGTTGTTTATAGTGGTTCGGTCTACAAGGACTCTTTTTCCTTGCCCTACTCCACTCCCCGAGTCTCACACTCGAGAGTTTAACTTCACTAGTCAACAAGCTCCTTTCACCGGCGGAGAAAACCTTTACACTTCGCTTACACTATTTCCGACACTAAGCTAGATGTCGAGTTCTTTCCAAGGGTACAACTACTCCCACACACAATGTATTTTGAGGACTAAAATACTAACCACTCACACTCACAAGATTATGATGGTTTAATACAACAATGAAGTATGAATCAACACTAGATCATACAACACTAAACAAACAAGACTTCCAACTTCTCGTTTGAAGCTTGAATGTGACTTGATCTTCTTTGCTACAAAAGAGATCACTAATATGATATGAAACTGAGTTAGAAAGGTTAGAGAGAAGATATGTATGAGAGTATAATAGAAAGGGATGAAAAACTACTTGGTTTGGCTTTGCTATTTATAGCCAAAATGGACAGGAGCGTCCACGGACCACGGAACCCTTAAAAGGGTTCCGCCCGTGTACCATTTTGGTACCGCCAGGTCTGACAGCCAAGATATCAAAATCTTGCCAAAGTCAACCATATCTATGTAAGATTGTATAGGATATGAAGAGTACAAATTCACACAAAATATCTAATGAAATCTTTCAATGATTTCCATGATGCATTACATGATGTCATGTGTTGTCTTTCTATTTTTAGAAATATGCAAATGCATAAGTAATGTTTAGTTTTTAAGAAACTAAAACATTCTAAAAACTACTATCATACATTATGCTTAGACTCATATTGAGATATGATTAGTCACAATGTAAATGCTTAAATGATAAAGATATTATTTGAAAAAGCTTGTTTTGATATCTATTAAACTTGACAAGCTTTAAGCTTTTATATAAATTAAATTTACTTTTGTCGTTAACAAAACTTAGGTAAAGATCAAAAATATGAATAACGTTTAATGACGATATTTGTATTAACAATCTCTCCCTTTTTGTTGAGGACAAAATATAAATTTTATTTTTATAAAAGATACAAAGTTTGTGCAAGAGTTACAAAAATATTAGTTTTAGAACTTGAAAAGGAAATGATAATGCAAGTGTATGATGTTTGACTTTTTCAAAAAGTCAAAGTATTCACTAGTTGATGCATGATGTTGACTTTTTCAGAAAGTCAAAGTATGCAGTTGACTTTTTCAGAAAAATCAAATATAACCAAGTTCTATATTTTCTCCCCCTTTTTGTCTCAACAAAAAGAAGAGGCGATGCGGAATGTAATGAGCCCGAGCCATTATCTCCCCCTTGATCAAAGCTCCCCCTAAATTGGGTGCTTAATGGGAAGATACATGGATTTGTGAAAATAAAGCTACAAAAAAAAATGTTAGTACTAATGATCATTCACAAGAATTTCCAAATACTATGTAAAAGCACCAACACTATAATAAAAACACCATTCATTAGTTAAAATTTTCATGAATAAAGATCATGAAAGGAGAACACAATGATGTGTTTTAGTACAAGAAAAAGAAAATAATCCTAAGAAAAGAAAACTTAGAAATGCTAATCTATGACCATCCTAATGAGATGGTGGATGAGAAAGAGCGTTGAGGCGCTCAAGGATATGATTGAGGATGAACCTCATTTCCTCTTGAAAGTCATGGACCATAACCCGGGTCCTTTCAACGGTTTGGGCCGTTTGCTCACAAGTTGAGCAACCATTCCTAGGGGGTAGTATGTTTGGGAAGGTTGTGGTGGTGGAATGGTAGATGTGTTGGTGTTGTTGGGGATGTTTGGGGTGGTCATGATGGAGGCAAGCAAAGCATTTTGCATTTGCATAGTCTCACTTAAGTGAGAATCCACCATGCCTTTGAATTGGTGGAGGTTGTGGAGTTCCGCTTGAATCTCATCTCTAGTGGGATTGGCATCCCACATGCACTCCTCAATGTCCTCAAGATGAGGGGACATTGATGTGGGGAGTAGATGGTCCCCATACAAAGGGCCATGAATGTCTTTGTGAATGAGGTGGAAGAGATGAGGTTTTGGCCCTAATGGGGCGTTTGGGTCAAAAGATGACCGAGGTGACTCATGAGCAATCCGCTCAATTGTGCCAAAGGATGGCAATGGTGGTGGATGATTTGGCCTAGGAGGCAAGTCATCCAAGTCCTCCAAGAAAGGATTTGGTGAAGTTGGTGGAGTGGAAAATAACTCCATAGGAATGAGAGTAGGAGACCTTGGTGGTGAAGGTGGTGAGGGTGTCTTGGATGTTTGGATGGGTGCCGGTGGAGGTGAAGTTGGTGTTTTTGTAGGTGCTGGAGTGGTGATCACAATGTGTGATTGAGTAGGTGTAGCCAAGGTAAGGTTTGTATCATCTCGGATTGGAGATGAGATTGTGAGTGGAGAAGACTCTGATGAGGATCTAAGGTTAACGAAGCAACAAGGCCTCACACTCATTCTAGCGGTTTTCTTGCAAGGTTTAGGAGAGGATTTTGTCATTTTTGACTTGGGTTTTTCTTTGCTAGATAATGGTAAGAATGAAGAAGGTGTGAGGATGATCATGGTAAAACCTCTCAATTTATAGAAGTGAAAAATTATGGAGAAATGTGTTTGATTTGATGTTAAACCATTGAAGAGATGAGGTTCCTAATGATTTGGAAGTGGGTTGAATGCTAGTCATATCACCCAAGTCAATCCATTCAAGAGAGATGGAGTGAAGAAGAAAAGATTTGCAATAAATGTGTTCTAATGAGTGGAATTTCCTAACAATCAGATCACCCACGGATTTGAAGGTACCAAAAATTTGGTTCCTTCCTTTATGCAAAAGGGCTCCTTGGGTAGATTTTTCAAATTTTTGAATTTTGGTGGGAAATGGATTTTTTATATACCTAAGTGAATTATACTAGTTCTAATAAGAGTATAAACAAGTTAGGATTGACTTATAAGCAATGGATGGTAATTTGGAATCACGAAATAGTCGAAATTTAGAAAGTTACCTGAAGGATCCACGACACCAAAAATTTACACGGACGGAACCCTTAAAAGGGTGCCGTCTGGTCCGCCTGTACAAGTACGGCGGTACCAATTTTCATAACAAACGGTACCAAATCGTTGGTGCCGTCTGGTCCGTGCAGTGCAGAAAACAAGACAAAGTGTGTTTTTAGGTGTCGGGGACCTTTCCGAAACCTGAAATTTTTCTCAAAACATGTGACACTAAACATTTCTAGTTAGGAAAAGCAAATAACACATATATAAACATAGTGGAGCATGTATTTTGAGCAAGGCTTTTTGATTTTCACATTATAGTGAAAATGGGTAAAATTTGATAGCATACTTGTGCTATCCCCCTGTATGAGATTGTTAGCATACAACATTGTTTCAAGTTATATTATCATCCTACATAATAAAAACAACTAAATAGTATCAAACATTAACGATAATGTATTGTTCCAAACACTCCTTAAAGTACCCTTGATAAGGTTTTAAAAGGTACCTTTTTGAGGGGTCGTTTAAGCCCTTATTTGATCACTTTTGTATCCGTTATTGCTTAATATCATTCCTTTTCACTTTTTAGGTCTCTTGAAGGCAAAATGCTGGAATGGCACTTATTTGGACGAAAAGGCGCGATTATACGAAGAAAATGGCCAAAGTCAGAATCGAGACACTCAAAGCTGCTGAAAACATAAGGTGACGGCGTCAGGTGTTAAGTGTGACGCCGTCGGAGGATCTTTGTGACGGGACAGAAGCCAAAACTCCCATTTTCAAGTGACGACGTCAAGTTATAAAAGAGTAGGCCGCCGCAACTCAGACGGCCTAGATGTAATCCAGACGGCGTCAGAAGCTGAAGAGGACGGCGTCACAAGCATACGGTGACGCCGTCGCAAGTCTAACGTGGCCAAGACAAAACCCTAATGACGGCGACACGACGGCGTCACAAAACATAAAGTGACGCCGTCGCATGTGTAATATTATATATAGAATCCGAATTTTTCAGTATTTAGTGTGTAGTCTTTTGGAGTAAAAACCTAAACCGAACCAAGGCTGTCTTGTACAATATTTTAGGGTTCCAAACCCTATCTTACACCAAGATAAGTGTTTTACTTCATTAATACAATTATGTCTTTGATTATTTGTGTGTATGCTTGCATGTTTTCCATGTCCGGCTAATTTACTTGTGTGTTTGCTTAGGGAATATGAAACTTAATTATTGAATATTGATTGGTTGTTTCTTATCTTAGTTGGTTAATGATATAGTAATGCGATAGGTCATTCGTTGTGTACTTAATGCTTGATTAAATCTTTGTGAACCTTAGAATATGACTCCTTGAGTAGTTGTAAGCTAAACCATCCAAAGAGTGCCTTAGAGTAAGAGTTTATTATCCCTAGTGGGTTTTGTAGACGAGACCCTTTGGTAAGTTCAAAGAGTTAGGGAGAAAAGCATACCCTACAACCTTAGATACACAACGCGATTAAGAATAAGGACGTGACAATTCAACCATCAATAGGAGATAATTAAGGAGTAATAAAACCTAAGTAACCACATCTTTAAATCATCATACGAGCACACAACAATAGACATAAACTATCCTTAGCTTAGTTAATTAGATAAGTAGAGTAATCGGTAGAAATACCAACCCCCAAATCCAAAAGAACAAGGGTGTAAGATTGGATGGATTTGATATATTTTGTGTTTGTGTGGCTTCTATCCAACGATTGTTGTCAAGATCAAATCCTTTTAGTGACACCATCTTTAGAATTTTTCAGAAAAGCCTCCTATGCATAAACCTTCAGTTGTTACAACTTGAGGAAATGGATAAGAAGGATTTATCTAACCTTAGGCATCATGATAAAAAAGACCTAGTTTTTAAGAACATGAAACCTAAACCCAAACAAGATTGTGAGATGGTTGAAGCTAAAATACCTAGCTGCATGTGTGGGATAGATTTCAAACATTTAGGAGATCTTGATATAATGGAGAAAAAGGTGGAAACTCCAAGCCCACAAGCCCTACCATCACTTGAGGAACACACATCACCTATAACTTACCCGGAAGAAGTAGAAGAGACTATAGGAGCCCCGATTGATAGAGAACCTTTGGACCAAATGCCACTAGAGAATGTAGGTTTAGATGCTTGTTGTCATGACCTCTCTCTTAGTCCTAGGGAAGTTCCTAATTTTGATGAACCGGAGCCTCAACCAAAAACCTTACCCAATGTTCTGTCTTTAGATGTGAATCTTGGAATTGAATTAGGCCCCAATCCACCCATCAAAATAGATAGTCCGGGTAGTTGCTTGATAAAGGTGGTAGATTCTAGGCCATGTAGAGTGGAAGCTAATATAGGAGTAACCCATGACCTTACACACTTATATCACCCATTCATGGTTGATAACAAGAAACGTTATGGGTTTAAACCGGGTTTATTAGGTCAAGATGGATCCTTAACTAAGAATATTTTGAAGTTGATAGAAGATGATCCATTTTTAGGAGAGAGATTTAATTCACCCGCTACACCAATTGAATTAGGTAAGGTTATAATGAATAGAGCACACTCCTTTGAGCACATAAATCTCCCATCACTCTCTCCTCACGTAGCAAATTTCCACCCTAAGGGTGTGTATCGCTACTATCACCCGCACATAAACTTAAGTATAGGGAAAACCTCCCCTTTATCTGTTAAATAAGGGTAGAGTCAGGCTCGTGACTCGAAAAAAAACAAGCGCTTCTTGGGAGGCAACCCATGTGTCTTTGTTTTTCATTTTCATTTGTGTGTCGTATATCTTTTATTAATTGTTTATTCTCATGTTTAAATTTGTAAAAATGCTTTATTTTGTCTTTAACCTCGTCTTAATTACATATGAAGGTATTTTACATAAGGGATAAGTGTAGGGAGGATTACACACGTTTTCAAAAGAAACGTGAACATGAGAATTAAAATTATTTAAAAGATATATATGTGTGTTTGTTAGAGTCAAATGCTTGTATCGAGTCATAATGGATGTTTTGCAGAAATTTTTTCCAGATTCTAAAGATGTAAGTTTTCCAGAATTTTTTTCCAGAAAATCGCAGACCAATTTTTGTCAGGATAACCTGACGGCGTCAGGATCGCAACCTGACGGAGTCAGGAAGGAGTAAAAACAACAGATTACTTTTTTTTCTCGTTTTCTGAGCTACTTAAAAAAAATTTGGAATTTTCCAGGTCTTAATTTTCCAGAAATTTTGTAAACATCATTCCACAAGCATTATATCCTAGTTTAAATTGAGTCTTATATATTATTACCGCCGATTTTACGCGAAGGTTTCGTTTGTTTCTTCAAGTGTGCAGGTTTAATTTATCAAGAAGAAGTTACATAAGATTGGAAGGAGCTTTTCACGCATAAATTCTTCTTGGAAAGAATTTAACCACTACTTCACACACGGATCCTACCGAGCTAATCAGGGGAGTACTAGTTTCTTTCGTTTTTGATTACCTTCCATTATCATAACTTTGATACTTTCGGGGAACATTGGGGACAATGTTCAGTTTAAGTGTAGGGAGGGAAAATAAAACGGGAACTTTGAAACTATGCTTATCCTTGATTATTTGCTTTGTCCAATTGCACTTTTGTAATAAAACATGAGAAAATGTCGGTTAGGGTAATTTTAGCACCAAATTTAAAATTTTTCATGATATATAAGAGTGGGCCATTAGTATTAACAAAAGCGTCTCACGGATAGGAAGTTATATGACTAGCACAAAAACCCTTTACCACCTAAATTCCACCCAAAATGTGAGGATCGCCCTTAGATTAGTAGGAATTAAAAGCATTCATCTTTAATGCTTATAGTGTGAACCGGTAGTATATTAGATTCTAGAACTTGTTTTGTGATGCATTCCGAGATCGCTAGTAAGACTACACTTGTGTGGTTAGGAATAACTAAATGATAAGAGGCATTAGGATAACCCTTGTTTGATACCCGTAATATAATTACTTCTTCCACCTCGGTTGAGTAATTCCCCCACACCCTTTGCGTTGTACTCATATTTAGTACACGATACCCCTAGTTAACCCCTCAGAGCCTATCCTTTTCGCGGTTCTTGTGATGCTTCGGTTTTTCCGGAATATCAATGAAGAGCATTGTTTACACCCCACCCCCAAATGTACACCCAAATCGCCTTAACCTACCTTGTATGCACTCACTTTTAGTGCATTATTGTTATCACCTTAAACCCTTAGTTCAATTATCTAGTTGCTTGCATGAGTTGCTAAGTCGAGTCATATCCTTTGTATACAGTTTTGGGACGATTGGGATTCATGGGAAAAGTTAAAGTTTATGAAATGACGGGAAGGGAACGTTAAATTCAAATTCCCTTTGTTTGCGTAATAATGTACCCCAAGTGTTTTGATCTTTTCAATTCGGGTCAAATTAGTGTTAGAGTAATAAAAACTCAAGTGTAGGGATGTGCCTGTAAATCCCTATCATTTTGATGTTACCGTAGAGGATGGTAGAGTAAAAGTGTATGAAAAAAAAAATCGAAAAACAAAAATATAGAAAAAGAGAAAAGAAAAAAAAAATAGAGTGTTTGAAAAAAAAAAAAAAAAAACATACGGGCTACTATCCTACATCTATCATTTAATTTTATGTTTGTTTATTTCAGTTAACTAGAGTTTAGAGTGTCGAGTCTTGGCTTAGCAACGCCATTCTTCATATGCTTGTAACATAAGAGATTTTTGACTTACCACCACTATATAGCCTATCCCACCAAACCCTTTGTTTCCCTACCGTAAGCCTAACATTACAACCCTTTAAAGACCTCTTTGATAGTCTTTCCTAGGTGCTTACGCCAAAGCGATGGAGGTTTGATCTATTCTCAAGCCTATGGTAATCTATGTACTAGGATCGGTTAATGGCGTTTATCTTCTATTTCCAATTTGTTATATTTCATATACACCCGAGAGAGATGTGAGTATCCAAACACCCTATGTGAGGTGCTAGTATGTAATTTCCATGCTTGTTATAACTTTTGCGGGGCTTATATGTGTTGTGGACTGTTTTAAACCAATGCTTCATGATCTCTAACTTATAAATTAATTGGCTAAAAGCACATTTGCTTGAGGACAAGCAAATACCAAGTGTAGGGATATTTAATAAGGTTTTAAAAGGTACCTTTTTGAGGGGTCGTTTAAGCCCTTATTTGATCACTTTTGTATCCGTTATTTCTTAATATCGTTCCTTTTCACTTTTTAGGTCTTTTGAAGGCAAAATGCTGGAATAGCACTTATTTGGACGAAAAGGCGCGATTATACGAAGAAAATGGCCAAAGTCAGAATCGAGACACTCAATGCTGCTGAAAACATAAGGTGACGGCGTCAGGTGTTAAGTGTGACGCCGTCGGAGGATCTTTGTGACGGGACAGAAGCCAAAACTCCCATTTTCAAGTGACGACGTCAAGTTATAAAAGAGTAGGCCGCCGCAACTCAGACGACCTAGATGTAATCCAGACGGCGTCAGAAGCTGAAGAGGACGGCGTCACAAGCATAAGGTGACGCCGTCGCAAGTCTAACATGGCCAAGACGAAACCCTAATGACGGCGACACGACGGCATCACAAAACATAAAGTGACGCCGTCGCATGTGTAATATTATATATAGAATCCGAATTTTTCAGTATTTAGTGTGTAGTCTTTTGGAGTAAAAACCTAAACCGAACCAAGGCTGTCTTGTACAGTATTTTAGGGTTCCAAACCCTATCTTACACCAAGATAAGTGTTTTACTTTATTAATACAATTATGTCTTTGATTATTTGTGTGTATGCTTGCATGTTTTCCATGTCCGGCTAATTTACTTGTGTGTTTGCTTAGGGAATATGAAACTTAATTATTGAATATTGATTGGTTGTTTTTTTATCTTAGTTGGTTAATGATCTAGTAATGCGATAGGTCATTCGTTGTGTACTTAATGCTTGATTAAATCTTTGTGAACCTTAGAATATGACTCCTTGAGTAGTTGTAAGCTAAACCATCCAAAGAGTGCCTTAGAGTAAGAGTTTATTATCCCTAGTGGGTTTTGTAGACGAGACCCTTTGGTAAGTTCAAAGAGTTAGGGAGAAAAGCATACCCTACAACCTTAGACACACAACGCGATTAAGAATAAGGACGTGACAATTCAACCATCAATAGGAGATAATTAAGGAGTAATAAAACCTAAGTAACCACATCTTTAAATCATCATACGAGCACACAACAATAGACATAGACTATCCTTAGCTTAGTTAATTAGATAAGTAGAGTAATCGGTAGAAATACCAACCCCGAGATTTGTACCTTTCCATTTCATAAAATATAAAAATACAAAAATAATCATCCCTCAACTTTAGACATAAATCGACATACACTTCAGCCTAACGACACTATTACCCTAGAGAACGATATCAATACCCGTGGCTTACCCTAATACTACACTACAACGATTAGGTTCACTGCCTAGGGTGTTATAAAACTTGCTCGAAGAAAAGGAAGTTCCTTTGACCCCGAACGACGCGTGTAGCGTTATCAACCCTCATTTGTCCAACTTCTTGTAAATCTTGTTCATCATCCTACCAAGGCACTTGAACATTCCCTTAGTTTGCTTGAATTCCGCTGATTCATTTTCAATCTCGGGAAGAGACGCATAATACTCATGAGGTGGGAGACAAGAGATTGGAAGACCATCCTCGGAGCTATTTGATGATGATGATGATGGAGTTGGAGGTTTTGCTCTCTTGCCTTTTGTCTTAGCAACTCGTTCATCACTCAAAGGTACAAAGATGTGAGGGATGAGTTCATAGTGAAGGTGCATCCCTTTTGGGGTTGGTGGAATTGGTGCAAAGTTTCTATAGAGACGGGTGAGAAGCATCCCGTATGGTAGAGCAACTGATCCTTGAGTTGGAATATCAATCATTCTCCTAGCGATGTAGTAGGCCAAATTGAATGGTTGTCGGGTGGACAAGTTGTAGAGCATGTGACAAAGGCAAGCGTTTATGTGATCCCTATTTCCTATGGTGCTAATGACGTTGGCTCTAAGTAGCTCCTCCCATTTCTTAAATTCGGGCTTAAGTTCATTTAGCTCAATTCCATATGGATCTCGGTTTACCTCTTTTCCCTTTCCGGTAACACGGGTTGTATCACCCTTTGGGTTAAATAGGTGTTCACGGATAACATCCTTATCGGCCAAACGGGTTTGGTAACGAAGAGTGCGGTCATTGATTGCATCAAGAACGGTGAGTGACCATTTATCCGAGTAGACACAAGTCCCTCGGTTGGGAATTCCTAGCACTCGAGCAAAGTTGGCTAATGTGATGGTGTAGTCGTTTTGATTGATTCTAAATCTAAGACAAAATTCATCATCGTCTTAATCACTAAAGCCGGTCACACTAGCATAAAATTCTAACACAAACCTAGGACAAATTGGTTCATCGATGTCAAGAAGACAATCGAATTGAATGGCGGCTAGTTCCTCACGGAGATTGGTATTTTCAAGGAAGGATGAGTGAATGGTTCTACCCTCATGGAAATACCTTGATTCTAGACCCTTAAATATTTCTACTTGTTCCTTGGTAAGTCCTTTGGTTTTGTGGTGTTTGGGAATGTAGCTAAGGGTGTCTTTGTGATCATAGAATCTTGCGGCTACCATGGTTATTCCTAAGGACAAGAATTGATATGTTAAAAATGAGAGTAAACTTTAACGTTTTGGTTCTAGTGTGTGCCTATATGAAAACAATTTGGAGTTTCGGTTATCTCGACTCATTTTATGCACAAAAATGGTTTTAGTGGGGTGTTTGGCAAATACCATGAGATAACCCAAATGCTCCTAATTCAATGTGGCTTCATTTGAATATACCCGGGAATGCATATTAGTTACGCAATACCTTTAGTATTCAAGAGCATGCAAGTGATGAAAGTTTGACATTTCTATTTGTATTTAACAATGAAAAATTGTTTTCCTACAACTGAGAAGCTTTTCAAATTTTTTGACATGGGGTGTTTGGTTATTTGAATAAGGCCTTATAGTTATTATCTATTAATTAGTGGGAAGCATGATTGTTTATGCAATATGATAATGTAGTACCTAATTTCAATGACTAGTATGCATTTTGCCAATTGAATTCATATTTGGTATAAAAGCATACATAAAAACCCCATGTAATGATTTGTGATAGTTTTGTGCATAAATAAGAATCCTAGACTCAGAATTAAGAGATAAAATGTAGTTAGGATACTTACAATGATGTTATGTTCAGTGATTAGTGAGTGGGAAGATGTCAATAATGAGCATGGTTTAATGTTTACACGTTTTGGTAAAGTGGGTTTTGAGGAAGAAGATGTTTTGTAGGTAGCAGTTTTGCTTCTGCAAGACGGTACCAAATTTTTGGTTCCGTCCTTGTTATCGTTTGGTGTCGTGGCTACAGTAGCAGATACAAGACAAAATTGTTTTGTTTTGACTATTCTAATATTTTGGGCTATGTTTATCCTACATGTTTGGTTCCATTAACCCTAAACCAAGTCTAAGAAGATTAAAAGGTTCTCGTTTAAGAGGCTTAGTTAAGATGTCGGCAATGTTGTCTTCGGAGGATACTTTCTCGATTGAGATGTTTCCTTTTTGAACATTGTCGCGAAGAAAGTGATGACGGATTTCAATATGCTTTGTACGAGCATGTTGAACGGGATTCTTGCTGAGATCGATGGCTCCTTTATTGTCGCAAAGTATCACAATATCGTTGAGATGAATTCCGTAATCTACGAGAGCTTGCTTCATCCAAAGAGCTTGTTGACATGCTTTTTCGGCTGAGACGTACTCGGCTTCAGTAATTGAGATGGCTAAGGCCATTTGCTTCTTTGCAAACCATGAGGTGAGACAATGTCCAACAAAAGTGCAAATACCACTTGTACTTTTTCTATCGACATAATCACCGGCATGATCCGAGTCGGCATACACTATGGTTTATACACCCGTTCCTTTGGGATACCATAATCCTAAACACGTTGTTCCCTTAATGTATCTAAAAATCCTTTTTAAGGCTTCTAAGTGTGATGCCTTTGGGTTTTCTTGAAAGTGAGCACATAGACAAACACTAAACATAATGTCGGGTCTACTAGCCGTAAGATAGAGTAGGCTACCAATCATTCCTCTATATTTAGTGTTATCTACGGATTCACCTTCTTCGTCCTTGGTGAGTTTGGTGTCCGAGGACATGGGTGTTTTAGTTGGTTTGGAATCTTCAAGACCAAATTTCTTGAGCATGTCTTTTATATATTTAGATTGGTTAAAGAAAATGCCATCTTCTAGTTGTTTAATTTGAAGTCCTAGAAAGAAGTTTAACTCACCCATCATACTCATTTCAAACTCGTCGTGCATGATTTTAGAGAAATCATCACATAGCTCTTGACAAGTTGATCCGAATATAATGTCATCAACGTATATTTGAACAATGATAATATGTGATTCCTTTTTCTTGGTAAAAAGAGTATTATCTACTAATCCCATAGTGTATTTGTTATCAATAAGAAAAGTCTTAAGTCGGTCGTACCAAGCTTTTGGTGCTTGCTTAAGACCATACAATGCTTTCTTGAGTTTGAAGACATGATGTGTGTTAATACAAATAAGCCGTAAAAACGTTTATTTATATTTTACGATCTTCTAATGTTTTGTCGATAACAAAAGTAAAATCATATTAATGAAACAAATAAAATACGTAAATGGTTTGAACTAATAGTTTTCTAACACACTTACGTTTTCACATAAAACACTATAACAAGATTTAGTGATTTTATATTTTAGATACACATGTACAACAACTAGTGTTTACATATTGGCTTAACAAGTTTAAGTAATTCTATGAGTTAGATACATATGTACAACAACTAGTGTTTACATATTGGGTTAATACATACTTATATTAAGTACACTAAAATGGGTAAAAACAAGTATGTACTAAAATGGGTAAAAGCAAGTATATACTAAATAGATAAAAACTTGCAAATGGTTTTGACCCATAACCCATGGTTTTATATATACCACTTACACAAGTTCAATGTATCCTTAAGGTACATTGTATCTAGATAGAAAACCATGGATCAACCCATAACCCATGACCCATGACCCATAACCCAAAATACCCATGGGCAAAGAGGAGCGGACCACGGATCCCTAGCTTTGTGCTAGCCGGATCCCAAGTGGAAGGGATCCGTGGGATCCGGGGAAACAGTAGGTTTTTTCTCTATAAATAGTGAGCCATTTCTTCATTATATCTCACCCCTTTTCACACATACTTCCCCCAAGTATTCTAACCCTCTAACCTCAGACAAGAGATCTATGTAGCTTTTCTCTTTTGTTTTTGTGTGATCTTGTAGATTCCTCTTAAAGGAAAGATCACCACATCATGAAGACGTGCAAGCTCAAGTCCATGAGTTGCCATGCTTCGTCATCATCAAGACAACGAAGGTTCTCTTGTTGATAGTTCTTCCTTTCTCCATAGATGTTGGGTTGAAGGCATTAGTGAAGAATGCCGAAAGTGTCAAGATGAAAGCATTAGTGAAAGATGCTCATCATCCGCGTCAAAGCATTAGTGAAGAATGCTTAAGGTGTCAAGACGAAGGCATTAGTGAAGGATGCCAAGCGTTGTGTCAAAGGCATTAGTGAAGGATGCCGAAGAATCAAATCAAGTAGCATTTGGGAGGAATGCTTAGGTCGTATAATCGATGAGGTGCATCGTTATACATATAGGTGTTTATTTATTCACAAGGATGGTGATATCCTTAACGATGTTGTAACAAGGAGTAGATCTCCTTGATAATAGGTGTTGTGTCGTGAAGGGTAGTAGTTCCTCCATAATGGAACTAGGTGCTTAGCCTAGTACCTAATAAAGGGTAGGCGACGTTGTGATAGGATTAGTTCTCCTAAGGTGTGAAAGAACTTGGTGGTTAGCCTAGCACCGTATAAAGGGTAGGCGACGTTGTGTTAGGTGTGGTTCGCCTTGGTGTGAAAGAACTTGGTATTTAGCTTTGTACCGGAAAAAGGTTAAGCGACGTTGTGAAGGCTTCTCCGCCATAAGGAGTTGGTGTAGTGCTTACGAACTCTCGAGTAGGTGACTCGGGGAGTGGAGTAGGGCAAGGAAGGTGTCCTTGTAGCCGAACCACTATAAATAACTTGTGTCGTGGTGATGTGCTTCTTACTCTTTATCTTTCATTATATGTTTATATATCTATCTATCAACGTCCAACATAAACAACCAAATAGATTGACATAAGTCAATCTAAATATTTAAAAGGAAGTTTTAAATTGGTAAAACTATTCAACCCCCCATTCTAGTTTTCCAAAATTGGCATCAGAGCTTCGTAACCAAGTTTCTTAAAGTATATTGTACTTTAAAGACTTGATACGATCAGTGTATGTTTGAAAACTACAAAGAAGGATTTTTTTTTGGGATCATATTTTCTGTTAAATCATTTTGTTGGACATTGATAGATGATTCTAACAATATTCCGTTCTCGAGTAATTTTCATGCTAGAATTCCCCAAAATCTTCATTCAAAGATGAAGTCAACATTCAAGGAAGGATTCTTAAAGTAATCACAACTTTAGTACATCAAGTACAAAGGATTACTTTAAAAGCTCATGAAGTATTATTGGTCTTATACCAAATCAAGAAGCATAGAGGTATGTTTTAATTTTCATTAGATAGGATACTTGAGCTCTACTTATTTTCACAAGTACTACTTTGATTATTTAAACACTAAGAGCGTTAGAAGTCTCTTTCGTCACTCTTCCACCTTTTTCGTCTTCGGGAATAATATTTTTTTTTAACGCCGTCATCACATCCTCGATATAAGATTCATCAAAAGCCGTCATCCAAAAACTATCGTCATCTAAAACCTCCGAACTATTTTTTTTGGTAAGCTATTCCGTAAGCATACTACAAAAAGATTGTCAAACAACCTCTTTTATGTTCTTAATAGCCGGATCCCTCTAGTTGTACTAGCCGGATCCCAAATACAAAGGATCCGGGGGAACCGTGGAACAGAACTCAGCTATACGCTTTCAAAAAATTACCACTGATCTTTTTCCCTCTATTCTCATAACACAAAAACGACCAAGCTACTGAATCCATCCTCATTGGCTTTCATAACCTCAAAGTATTTCTTCCTAGAACACCATTGTAAGTAATTACATTAACTTGTTCTAATTTTCATCATCTTCATTCTAGGGTTTATGGTTCCCTAAATTATAATCAAATTAATTTAATTAGGGCTTTTCAAATTAATCATGAAAAGGGGCTTTTTAACTAAATCACATTGTGTTCACAACATTGTTAATACAAATTAAAAACCATAAACCCATTTCCAACTAATTTTTACCTAATTGGAAAATTTGTATTTCTAGGACCAACCATGCCCAAAGCCACTCAACAAGATCATCATGACACCGTCCACTATCTTACTCACTACTATCGTAAAAGGGGCCTGACCAAAACTAATCGTAAAATTTTCAAAAGCCTCACAAAACGGCTTATTCATGAAGGTCGTGTAGTCAAGGAATGTTTCCTTGAAGATACCGACATTCGTCAAGTTTTCTCGACAATCAACTTTGATTGTCTTCTTGACATTGATGAACAAATTTGTCCGGTTTTTATTTTTTGAGTTTTACAAAAGCTTTAGGATCATTCGAAACACCGATAATAGCATCTCAATTGCCTTTATCATCAACACACAAAACTTTACTCTTCCTCTCACCACTTTTGCTCAAATTCTTCGCATTCCTTGTGAAGGAATTTGTATGTACTCTCAAGATTGGGCAATTAACGCTCAAAACCTTGCACTTGATCCTAAGCCTCTTTACAACACTCCTCTCGACAATCCCGAAACCATTCGTGATACTATCTTTAAAATCAGGACCGACCAATCCCGTTACGATCGTAACAAAAAGCTAATTCACCGTAATCCCTTTAAAATGGAACTTATTGAAATGCATCCCATGTTTAGAAAATGGGAAGAAATCCTTAGGGAAAACATCATTAGCCTAGTTGGAAACAAAGATCATCCAAACGCATGCCTTGTGCAAATGATCTATTGTCTTATCCACCAAAGGCCATTTAATCTTACCTATTACATGGTAAGGAGAATGGCTGGGGTATTCAAAGCTTCCAACATGGTACTCCCATATGGTATGCTCCTAACACGACTTTGTAAGTACGTTAGTGCATTGCAACCATCCCCTATCAACGATGACCATTACCTTTCCGATCACGTCATGGTACCCCTTTCTAAACAACCATCTAAACGGTTCATGGTCAATGGAGAGAAACCCGAAGCTCTCTCGGACTCCTCGGCCGGAGAAGAAGAAGAAGAAGATGAGGAGGACATCGACCCCGTATCCAACATCAAATTAGACATTCTTGAATACCACGAACAACTTCCAACCATTCCAAACGAGACCGCGGAATACAAACAAATAAGAGGCATGATTCAAAACCTCGCTTACAATCTCACTAAGCCGTCAAAACGAAAAAGGAAGAATTGACGAAAGAGACAATAGGAATGTGCTTATTTTCATTTATTTTATGTTTGAATGATTTCTTTTTAGCATTGTTGGTTTATGGTATTTTGGATGTTGTTTCTGGTGCTATATGATGGCTTGCTTGTTCCTAATTGCTTGTTTTATAGATTTAATAGTGTACAAAATCTGCACATCATTTTTGGTTCTGTGTTGATACTGATCTGCAGATGCCGGATCCCTAGGATTAGCCTAGCCGGATCCTTCCCTAGAAGGAACCGTGGGATCCGTGACATCAGATCTACAATGCAGCATTCAGCACATCAAAACTGCTTTCTAGATAACATCACATTAGCTTGGCATATGATTTTAGAACCCAACTAAGTCCACGTCAAGGATGAGAAAGACTTAGACTCACTAAAGGCTTACTTACGATCTTAGTCTGATTTTATCATCACATCTAAAACTCACCATACTTCCGCTTCAACTACTCACAAAATAATTCTCATCTCTCAAAACACTTAGGTAAGCAAGCTAAACAATTTTAGGAAATTGCTTCTAGTCTTTTATATCTCAAGGTAAGACAAAAATTAGTTTTTCAATTCTTGAAATTTTTGAGAATTTTTCTTAATATCACCTCAAGCTAAAACCTAATCACTAGGATCATTTATTATGACTTGTCACCCTCATAACTCTTAGTGTTATCCTTGGACATCCATTGGCAGTCTTCTTGTCCCATCCTTCTTCCATAAAAAGCAATCATGTGCACAAACACTTATTACTCATGATCATTAAAGTACCTTCTCATCCTAAAACAATTAGGAGAGCTGAAACACCCAAAACAAGATAGGCTTTAGCTTCTAGAAACCCCATTTCAAATCTGTCATAACTACTGAGAGCTGGATCCCTAGGAATAGCCTAGACGGATCCCTCCAAGGAGGGAACCGTGGGATCCGGGTGACAGTATATGTCTAACATTGCTAACCCAAACACTCCATCTCATCTTAAATGAGTTCCTAGATCAATGAAACTCTGAATTTCAGCCTTGTGCATGTCTATCATCACACTTCCAAGAACATTAGTGGATTAAGTATTAAATACAATTACTTGTTAAGATTAAGGATTTAAGATATCCAACAGCTTAAGACTTCAAAATTGAGTCTATCCATAATTAAACCAATCTTACAACAGCATAATCCTTATCTGACAACCGGATCCCTGGTCTTCTACCAGGCGGATCCCTAGGAAAAGGGATCTGTGGGATCCGTAAATACAGAGAGCATAAACCAGCTCCATGTTTGAATTCAAGTCACCTTTTGGGTCTCCAACCATCTTTAGCATTCATTGATTATCCTCATAGAACTTATCAAAACCCCAAAAGCATGCCTAACCTTTCAAATGGCCAAGAATTTAATTTCCTAATTCATATCATCCTTTATAAACCAAACAACCTTAGAGTTAAGGTACCACTCTCAAATCACATCTCATAAATCAACAACTAAAAGAGTTCTTACTAGCATCATCACTATGACTAAAGCTCCTAGTGCTAACTCATCCACTCAAGAACCACCCAAGAAACTTGCTAGAATCATGCATGAAGTTTCCTCAACCAAATCACCTTCGGGTAAATCCACCAAAACTAGGATCTCTCCCACACTAAGAAAACCAATCAAACTTATTAGCATTAATTGCATCTATTTGGCTAGTTCATTCTCTTAGTTTTTAGAGATTTGGTTGTGTATCTCTTTGTTTTATTGAATGAATACTTTTATGCCATGACTATTATGTGTGTTGTGCTTGTTATATTGTACTTTTATCTCATTCCCTCAAGCTGCACTCCTTGACATTTCTTCACTACTGAAGAAACTGGAACAGATAGCCGGATCCCTTCCTGATAACTAGACGGATCCCTCCTTGAAGGGAACCGTGGTACAGAAGTACAAATTTCTACTAACTTGAGTCTCTTTTGCAGGAAATTATCCACTATACTCTTGTTTTTCTAACCTTTACTTTGTAGATTTTCAAAATAACACATGAAGATTTTGACACCATAAAAGCTAGGGGGAGCTTTGTGTCAAACAATATTGCAAAATCATTTGCAACTTAATCCAATTTTGGATTACACTTCATGATACCCCATTGCAACTTTGCAATATTCGAGGGGGAGCACGTTCTCGTCACTTAGACGAACCATTTGCAAACTTAATTGCAAACACAAGTAGCTTATTTTACATTATGTCCTTGACGCCCTTTTTCAAAGGGATGGACTCGTCAAGGGGGAGTTAAGACGAGTACCATTCCCGTCACTTGCTCTCGTTACATTTTTTTATAATTTTTCTTATAAAAATTGTGTTAGTTTCTTCAAACACTTTTTGTTTCGACAAAAAGGGGGAGAAGAAAGTAAAAACTACAAATTCAAACTTTTACAAATTTTAGCTTTTCCTTAAAATAATTTTATGTTTTGTCATCAACAAAAAGGGGGAGATTGTTAATACAAATAAGCCGTAAAAACGTTTATTTATATTTTACGATCTTCTAATGTTTTGTCGATAACAAAAGTAAAATCATATTAATGAAACAAATAAAATACGTAAATGGTTTGAACTAATAGTTTTCTAACACACTTACGTTTTCATATAAAACACTATAACAAGATTAAGTGATTTTATATTTTAGATACACATGTACAACAACTAGTGTTTACATATTGGCTTAACAAGTTTAAGTAATTCTATGAGTTAGATACATATGTACAACAACTAGTGTTTACATATTGGGTTAATACATACTTATATTAAGTACACTAAAATGGGTAAAAACAAGTATGTACTAAAATGGGTAAAAGCAAGTATATACTAAATAGATAAAAACTTGCAAATGGTTTTGACCCATAACCCATGGTTTTATATATACAACTTACACAAGTTCAATGTATCCTTAAGGTACATTGTATCTAGATAGAAAACCATGGATCAACCCATAACCCATGACCCATAACCCAAAATACCCATGGGCAAAGAGGAGCGGACCACGGATCCCTAGCTTTGTGCTAGCCGGATCCCAAGTGGAAGGGATCCGTGGGATCCGGGGAAACAGTAGGTTTTTCCTCTATAAATAGTGAGCCATTTCTTCATTATATCTCACCCATTTTCACACATACTTCCCCCAAGTATTCTAACCCTCTAACCTCAGACAAGAGATCTATGTAGCTTTTCTCTTTTGTTTTTGTGTGATCTTGTAGATTCCTCTTAAAGGAAAGATCACCACATCTTGAAGACGTGCAAGCTCAAGTCCATGAGTTGCCATGCTTCGTCATCATCAAGACAACGAAGGTTCTCTTGTTGATAGTTCTTCCTTTCTCCATAGATGTTGGGTTGAAGGCATTAGTGAAGAATGCCGAAAGTGTCAAGATGAAAGCATTAGTGAAAGATGCTCATCATCCGCGTCAAAGCATTAGTGAAGAATGCTTAAGGTGTCAAGACGAAGGCATTAGTGAAGGATGCCAAGCGTTGTGTCAAAGGCATTAGTGAAGGATGCCGAAGAATCAAATCAAGTAGCTGTTAGGTCACAAGTTTTACAACACAAGCTTATAAGAGAAGAGATGAAGGCGGATGAACAAGCTAAACACACATACACGCATAAACAATGATACGGTTAAGAATAAGAGTGAATGAGAGAATAACTTGAACAACCAACCCTCAAATGAGGGTTTACAATGGTTTATATAGGCAAGGAGCTAGGGCAACACTCCCTCTCCTTCCCTATTCCTTATTGGGCTTGGGCCTCAGCTTATGGGCCTTCTACATAAGCTGGACCTTAAACAAACATAAAGGCCATAATAAAGCTACCTATTACATATGAAATATAAATACTTGAAATACTGTTTAGGAGTGATTCCAACAATCTCCCCCTCAAGTATATATGAATAACGGTGAAGGCGTTGATGTAATAGTAGCTGTGACGTCTTCTGACATTCTTCTTTCTTGTGAGAGGAATTGCCTTGGTTCGAACAATCTCTCCAGTGTAGAGAGATAGTTATCTTTGTGCGGTTTTGCTTTGACGTCATCATTAACTTTGTTCTTTGATTTATTGTTCTTTGTGGTGAAGGTGATAGTATGTTGTTGTCTGCATCAGTCTGCCTCAGGTCTGCTTCGCTGCTCCAGTGTCTCCACGTCATTCTTCAACATGCTCACACGCTCTTTGACGGTGAAAATCAAAACTGATGAAGTTCTTTAAGTCTTTAACTTTGTAGATTCTTTGGTTTGACGAAGAATCATTCTGACTGTTGTGTTGCATTTGAATAGAACTTCCATTAGTGTTGATGTTGGCGTGAGCATGAGAAGAATCAGCACGATCATCCCGCTCCGGAGCCTCCATAAGAAGAAAACATTTCAAACGGTTAGTAATAAGCGGTTTCCGGCACTTACAAGTTTGAACTTCGAGAGTGTCAACAGCATAGTGTGAAGACACAACTCTAATTCTTACAAAGGCCGTTCCTGAACTGGAGTCCCACAAGTGAGATAACGCGATGTACCGAAGTACATCTACAGTTCAGATGAGTCGCTGAGGTACACCGAAGTATC